>APFE031437554.1:172974-189152 GCA_000404065.3 Pinus taeda
AAAGGAGGTTTTGTCATTTGAATCATCCAAGAATTGTTCATTTATGTAATGTAAAGGAGGTTGCCCCCTCGAAGAGGTTGAATTCTAAGGTGTTGATCTATCTTTTCTATCTTTTCTTGAGCTGGTTTCATAACAGAAATAATCTGTAGTGGCAATATCAACTACAGACGCAGAATACATGGCAGTCACTCATGCAAGCAAGGAAGCAGTTTGGTTGCAGAGATTGTGTTCAAGTATGGGGTTAATACAGGAAGCTATAAGGATAGACTGTGCCAGCCAAAGTGCAGTTTTCTTGGCAAAGAACCATGCATATCATTCAAAGACAAAGCACACTAATGTTCAGTATCACTTTGTGAAGGATATGACAGAAAACAAAAAGGTGTTGCTGGTAAAGGTGGACACTTTGAAGAATACTGTAGATGCATTGAAAAAATCTGTGAGCTTTGAGAAGTTCTCCTGGTGTAGAGAAACAATGGGTGTTCCAGGGTTAGAAATATGACTAAGCTCTCCTGTGGCCCCCTATGGAAATAAAACAACAAGTGGGAGAATGTTGGGTTGTGATATATTCTTTCCGCATAGTTAACAAGGGGTTTGAAGGGCACTCGTAACCCCACTTTATGGGGTCCGGGGCAGCACCCCAGAAAATTTTGGTTTTGGACCCTATGTTAGGTTGGGCAGACCCACCTATGGTTTTGTGCATGATTTTCGCACATGTTTTTTGGACGTGATTGTTTTTCGGTCCATGGTATTGGACACGATGGTTTTCTGTCCATGGTATTGGATGCGATGGTTTTCGGTCCATGGTATTGGATGCTTCGGCATGTATAAATATGTATTGTAACATTGAAAGGAACATAATGAAAAAACAAGCTAGTAGTCCCGGTTTTGGTATCCAGTGGGAAAATATCTGTGTATATGTGTTTTATGTGTTATGCGCTTACATTGTTTATTTTTCCGTGCTTTAGAATTCGTATGTAGGTAATTTCTGTTCGGAGTTAAAACCTACACACAATCAACATCATTTCATATTCCTTTAGCATCTAGAGCTACCCTTGAATTGGTGAACACCCCCATTCTTCTCTATCCTAATCAATTTCTTTAAAATCCCTCTTTCTTCCCTTCATTTTTAGTTTAGGAGATGGATAGTTCCAACCATCCCTTTCTCCATTAAGTTCCACCACCAAATCCCCCGTCTCATGCATACAACCAAACATGGTTATGAGCCATTTCATGACACATGGGTAGGTTTGTTTTGTATCAAAACCTTCTAGAATGGTCAACAACAAATAGATCCACAACAAACTACACAATCAAGGATCTACAATTGTTATTCATCCTACATAACAACTTACCTATAAATTGAAATGTTTTTGGTTGATGTTAATTGCCACATGCCAAGGATGCTCCTACATTAGATACCCTTGGTAAGAAAAAATCATGAGATTCCAAATCATGTGGTGATGCCTGAGAGGTTGAATAACCTAATAGGCATGCTAAATCCTACACAGAAACCCATGATGCATCTTCATGTCCCTTGTCTTTCCATTTGATTAAATATTCTAGATACTTGTTTTGGTGGTTTTTCCTACCTTCCCTTGTAGCTAAAATCTCTTCCACTTCCTCAAAAAGTTTTATTGGTAGTTGTTTCTTCCATTCATTTTTAGTACCTTCTTGAAACTCATATAATTCAGTGACATTGAACATCAAAGGGATATCCAAATTTTCTAGTAACTCAAACTTATATGCAGTTGCAGAAATTTTCTTCAAAATTTTGCATGATCCTATCTTTTTGTGCTTTAGTTTGGTATAGGTAACCTTGGGAAATATTTCCTTTTGTAAATGTTCCATTACTAGTTCACCTTAAAAAAAATTGCACTCCTCTACAAATCTTCCCTCCTTTTATACTTCACATTATACTTTGTTGCGACCCTTGTTTACCACTCATGCATTTACTGTATGTTGTCAACAAATTCAGTTGCATCAACACTCTTTCTTTCTTCCAAATCCAACAATTTATTAGGTCTGAAACAAGTTTTGTTGACCTTCCATAACAAAATTGGAAAGGACTCTTAATAGTTTATCTATTCACTAAATTATTATAGGAAAAATCATCCTGTGTTAAAACCATATGCCATTGACTAGGATTTTCACCACTCAAACTTCATAACAAATTATGAGGGCTTCTATTCACCACTTTATTTTTCCCATCTATATATATGTTAGGATGAATTGTACAACAAATTATATCCCTTTTTCTTCCAAAGTTTCCTCCAAAGTGGCAAAAGAATATTGTATCTCTGTTAGAATTAATGTTCCTTGGTAAACCATGAACTCTCATAACTTGTCTGAAAAATAGAATGACCACTTCATTAGCATCATATGTATTTTCACATGCTATGAAATGTGCCACTTTTGAAAATCCATATACTATAGCCATCACAAAATCATGTTTCCGTTGTGTCTTAGGTATCCCTAAGACAAAATCCATGCTCACATCTTCCAAAGGATTTTTCGGGTACCAATAATGGAGTATACAGTCCTGTATTTTGACTTTTACCCTTTGCTAATTGGAAACATATATAACACTCAATAAATTTCCTGAAATCTTGTTGATGCTAGGACAAAAGTACGTTTCATTTACCAATTTTGTGGTCTTATCCATGCCAAAATTTCCACCCAAGCCTCCACCATGTAGTTCTTTAATAATAGTATACCTCTATGAACCTTGTGGTATGCATAACTATTGATTATTAAAAAGGAATCCCTATTGGATATGATAAACTAGATACATTGGTGTACCTACACTTCAAGGTGCTTTACAACATCTCCACACTTCTCCAAAACATGCACCTTCTTCATATAACTTCTTCATACTTATCAGACTCACAACTTCCATGGACAAGGTATTGAGTAACAACACTCTCTTACTCAAATCATTTACCACTTTGTCTGACTTTCTAGGCCTATGTTTCAACATAAATGAATAAATTTCTAAGAACTCAAACAACTTAGAGTGTCTTTGATTTAACTTACCTTGATTGTTGATATATTGCAACACCTTGTGATCACTAAACATAACTAATTCCTTGGGAAATTGATAGTGTCTCCACTTATTCAAAGCCTACACAATAGCATAGAATTCCTAACCTTATACATAATACTTTTTATTATCCTCATTCAACTTTTCACCGAAGAATGTTATTTGTCTTCCTTCTTGACTTAAAACTACCCAAATAGTTGTCTCACCTGCATCACAATCAACTTGAAATACTATGTCAAAATTTGGAAGTGCCAAAATTGGTTTCTTTGTCAACTTATTTTCTAGGTCTGCAAATGCCTTCATTGTTGTTGTTGTCCATTTGAAATTCCCCTTTTTCATGAACTCGGTAAGGTTTCCACAAATTTGACTAAAATTTCTAATTGATTTCGTGTATAACTATAATCCCATGAAAAAATCTTACCTATAAAGTGGATTGAGGTGTTGACCAATCCAAATTAGCCTTCACTTTTTTAGGATCCTTCTTCACACCTTGCTTGGAAATCACATAACCAAAGTACAATAATCTTTAGAAATGCACATTTATTCAAATTTATTAACAACTTTTCTTCTTTCAACCACTCCAAAACTTGCCTCACATGCTCCAAGTGTTCCTCTTTGCTTCTATTGAAGATTAATGTCATCCAAGTAAATCATGACAATCATCTCCAAAGATTGTTTCAACAATTCATTCATAAGTCTCATAAATGTGTTAGGAGCATTAATTATCCCAAATGGCATAACCAACCATTCAAATTGTCCATATTTGATCATAAAAGTAGCCTTTCACTTGTTATATTTCCTTATTTAGATTTTGATGATAAATTCTCTTGAAATATATCAATGGGAAATATTCAACCCCACTTAAACAACCCATAAGGTCATCCATCCTAGGTAAAGGAAGCCGATACTTGATGTTGATCCTATTAATGGTTGGTGTATCCATGCACATTCATCGTTCTCCTATTTTCTTTAGGGTTAATAATGTTGATTCTGCACATGGACTTAAACTCTCTTGAATCAATCCTCTAACAAGCAACTCATTTACTTTCATATTTTCTTCTTCATGCTCTGTTGGGGTCATCCTATAAGGTTCCTTTTTAGGTAGGCTTAATCGAGGAATCAAGGCAATTTGATGAGAAATGCTCCTCATGGGAGGTTATCTCATTGGTGAATCATCCACAATTATCTCCTTGAATTTAGTCAACAAAGCTTTTATTTCTGTAGGCACGTTATTTGATTTCACTTCATCTTTAACTTCCTTTGGAATCAAATCTAAACATATTTTTTCCATTTTATGTTCTCGAAAAAACTCATTGGATGAACAAAGCATGATCTTTTTGTTACTTGTGTTTGTATCTCCACAATTCCTTACTTCTTCCACTGCATTTTCCAACATTGGTGTTAATTTTTACCATTGTCCATCTTTCTTAAATTCATACGTGTTTCCTTTACTATAGTGGAAAGCTTTCCTATCACACAACCATGGTCTTCCAAGAAGTATGTGGCATGCATCCATCTCAACCATATCACATGACACTTTCTCACACATATTTCAAATCTGAAAATTTAGTAGACATTATTCAGTCTCAGACACATGTTTTCATATTTTTAACCATGAAACGTAGTAAGGATTTGTATGAACCACACTTTTAAGTTTGAACTTTTCCATAACCTATGTGGATACAAAGTTCTCAGTACTCCCACCATCCATAATCAAATTTCAACATTTTCCTTGGAGCTTACATTTGGTTTTAAAAAATTTATTTCTTTTCTTAGGTTCCTTTGTTTCGCATTGCTCAGGATTAAGAAACAATCTCTGAAACATTAAGTTTTCATCGTATTCTTATTGAATTACCACCACATTTTCTACAACAATAGATGCTTCATCAAACTATTTTATTTGTGTTCATGCTTCACCTCTTCTCCTTGAGTTCTATATTTCTGGACACTCATATTTCCTATGTCCTTCAAATCCACAATGGTAACAAGTAATCATATACTTTCCCTTTCCTCTACCAAATCCTCCTCTACCTCTTCTATCACCATGTCCTCCTCTTCGACTTTGAACTGGTGGGTTATTCTTCTTTTTCACCACCTCTAGTAGTCCATGTTCTACCTCTGCCTCTAGAACCTCTTCCTCTACCTTTCTACTATGTTTTTGTATCAATATTTTCTTATACCTTCAAGGAAATGTGATAGGGCTTCCTCAACAATATGGAAATAATGAATGCTCATTTTACCTCGAATCAAATAATTTAACCCATTTACATACCTCACAGCTCGTTGGAATTTTGATTCTCTTATGTTTGATCCAAGTGACAATATAAATAATTCCTTGGTATACTCATGAATAGATGTCTCCCTTTGTTTGAGGTTTTGTACTTGCCTATACAAATTCTATTGGTAATCAACATGTAGCAATTTCTCCTTGATCTTTATGACCATCTTCTTCCAATTATTAAGCTTCTCGAGCTGATTATTCACTCTATCCTTTTGTAGCATGTCCCACTGGAGTGCAACATGCCCTTTCATCTTTTTAATGGAAAATATCATTTGATTTGGATCCTGAGTATTTTCATACTTGAAATATCTTTCGAGCTCCCCAATCTAATCAATGAGCACATTCACCTTCATATTTCTATCATAACTCAAAACCTCAAATTTTTTATTGCTTCTATTACACAGAAATGAAATTAATATTATTATTAGGTCCCTTTCGTCAACATCCTTTCCTTATTCAATTTATTCCTTTGCCTCTAAATCTACTTCAACATCCCCATTCCTTCAATTCTCTAACTTGTTTATTCTTCATCTCAAATGTTCCATTTCTCAGTTTCTTGCACCTCCTCACACTATTCCTCTTCTTCCCAACAACATCCCTCTAAGTTACAAATGTCTTGCTGAAATTCACAAACCTCATTTCCAAGTGTTGTATCCCAACTTGTCCCTTTAACACTCTTTCCAAACAACCACAAATTAGGGCATTCTATTTCCTTATCTCATAGAAGCAATTTAAGGTGCAATCCCTCATAGAAAAACATCACTTTGATACCATTGATGTAGTCTCAAAGGCTTTATGACATTTTCCCACTATGAGTTAGGTGTTTCCTATCATAGTGACCAACTACACTACTCTACCAATAATGTAATGCAAAAGGTAGTTTGCAAAACAATGTGGATTGAATACCAATTTCATATAAGATAGAATTGTGAATAGAAATTAAGAAACAAACTTTTATTCACTTTGAAATATGAACCTATTAAATTTCATTTGTATTCAAGGAGGTCTTTGTCTCCCCTTGTTACAATGCAATCACTTCAGAATAGTTCATGGTCATCCCATTCCAAGTATTTCTATGTTTACATTCTAGTTATGCTCTGTAATCAATTTCATTGCTTCTTCCTTCAACATCTAGAGCTTCCCTTGAATTGTTGAACCCCTCCATCCTTCTTTCTCCCAATTGATTTACTTCAAACTCCTCTTTTTTCTCTTTGTTTGCAGTTTGGGAGATGGACAATTGTGATTGTTCCTTTCTCCAACAAGTTTCACCATTGAATCCATTTCATTAATCATATGAACAACCATGGTTACAATCCATTTCATGATACGTGGGTAGGGTTTTTTTGCGACAACATCTCATAGTATAGTTTGGTGGAAAATGGATCCACAACCAACAACACAATCAAGGAGCTGCAACACACTTATTCATCCTACAAAAAAACTAACTTAGAAATTGAAATGCTTTTAGTTTATGTTGATTTCAAGAGGTCAAGAATGCTCTCATGTCAAATATTTTGAATAAATATAAATAAAAAATATTTTATAAAGTAGTTTTCAATAATAATTGATTTTTTTTTATATATTTTAATTTAATAATATTCAAAATTGATAAATATTTATATTGGGAACTAATTCCCAAGTTCCTTTGAAGTTGATGCCCTCACAAAGCTTTCAAGTTCTCATAAATGTTTTTAGTCAATTAATTTTTGTTCCCATTCCTGAGTTCCCAAAAACATGAAAATGATTTATTTTTTTTAATGTTGAAAACAATTACTTACCTAAGGTACAAAATGGATGGTGTCTCTTTGGAAACTCAAATGTCCTACAAAATCAAGACTCCTCAAGTGGTGTGCGTTGGAAAATAAAGTCACAACTTGGGAAAAAGGAAGGACTGGGTCGTTGTTTTTATGTATGAACCATGATGAATATATCAATCATATTTTCATTTCTTGCTCCTATTCTCAGACTGTTTGGGAAATTGTTTCTTCAAAATTTGGTTTGGAGTGTAGCTGGCAAGGGGATGTATTATTGGATATTTGGGATCAGTAGTGCAATAACAGAGAAGTGAGGTATTATAAGGTTCCCCCACTTATTGGATGCTTTTTTATATGGGTAGCCCAAAACAAATTCACTTTTAGAGATAAGTTTATTCCTCCTAAGATCATTATTGCATAGTCCCTAGCCATACTTGACCTTCTACCCAAACTAAAGTCTTCACAACGCAACATGTTTATTTTTTATGCTTCGATTGACAAATCAAAGCCATGGGATTTTTTCGATTGAGATTCACAAGGTGATCCCTTCCTATGTGGTGGTGGTGTATTGTTATTTCTAAATGAGACTCATTTCTTCCACTTAAAAATGGGGGCTGGAGATGGTACAAACAATTTTGTAGAGTTGTTGGCATTAAAAACCGTTCTTATCTATGCACATGAGAAAGTTGTGACTGATCTCCAAGTCTTTTTGGATTCT
Source organism: Pinus taeda (assembly GCA_000404065.3). Taxonomy (NCBI): domain Eukaryota; kingdom Viridiplantae; phylum Streptophyta; class Pinopsida; order Pinales; family Pinaceae; genus Pinus; species Pinus taeda. The sequence goes on from APFE031437554.1 coordinate 180,768, forward strand.
ATTCTAGTGATTAACTAGATCAAGGTAATCTATCAGTGTCACAACCTATGAATCAAACCTCTAGTGATTGAAATTTCCAAACTTAAAAGTCTCTTTGATTATTTTTCCATCTCACATATATACAGGAAAACAAGTTTTTTTGGATTATCGTCAAGTGATCAACTAGATAAGGGGAACCTATCAATGTCAAAACCTATAAATCAAGCTCTAGCGATTGAAATTTCCAAACTTAAAAGTATATTTAATTGTTTTTCCATCTCACATATATATAGGGAAAACAATGCTCCCGACGACACATTATCTAAATAAGGTGTAACAATGGATCCTGGAACCTGATTGATCATAGAGGTGAAAAATGATTATTTCTTTGAGTTTGTTCATAGATATTTCATGGATAGAGTAAAATTGGAATAGTTTCTACATTTTTTATTATTACTATTACACACACACATACACACACACACACACACACTCACACACACATATATATATTTATGTCTAGCCTTTATTGAATATAGATTCATCCATATTTTCAGAACAATGTATTTATGCACTTCTCAATGGTTATGTATATGATTAATCATTAGAGATCTCCTTGAAAATATACGTATTTTTTTCAAAGGATTTTTTTGCTTAATATATGTAAGATTCACTCTCACGAGATCACAAAACCAAAAACATATAAGACATATATCAACAAAATGTAATTTTATTCATTTTTGAAAAAAAGACCTTTTTTTTTTTCTTTTCTTGTGCAATTTTATTTTCTATACATTTTTAATACTTAGTCTTAAATATTTTTTTAAATTTCATATATATTAGATATAACATTTAAATTTTATTTGAACACAATATTAATAATGATAAGGTGAAAAAGATGTAAAAATTCAATTACATAATATTTTAATGTAAAAAGATATTATAGGAATATATATTTGTGGTATTAGGGATTACAACAAACAAGACGAGAAAAATCTACCACGAATGCCTTTTGCATGGTAAAATCCAATAACAATTTTAATTATGCCCCTACAGATATTGATTGAGAGTGGTTAGAAGGAATGATTTTTTATAAATGGCAATTATGAAAGAGAAAATAAACACACATGTAAATGAAGGCAATGAGAAAATTATAATGCAGTGACTGCTAATATTATTATAGAAATATGAAATCTTGTTACTTGGGTGAAGTTTTCTTCATAATCCACTCCACGATGTTGTTCAAATCCTTTTGCTATCAATTTGGCTTATGCATTTCAATTTCCCCCTTTCATTAAACTTGGTCTTATAGACCTATTTGACTCCAGTGCTTGTTTTTCCTTCTAGTAGATCTACAAGACCCCATATATAATTCCTCTTGATGGTTTTAATTTCTTCATTCATTGCTTCAACCCATTATTTATTTTTCATTCCTTCTTCAAAGTGTGGTTACTCGCAAGACAATAAAGCAAGATGTACTTGTCTTTTATATAGTTTTTCCTAAATATATCTCAAAATTATTGTCTTCTGTGAAATGGTGGATTCGAATTCATTGTTTGAGGATGGATTATGCACATTATGTCTTCCTTAGTTTACATCTTCAGCTAGAACTTCTAGGCATGGAAATCCTTGTCTTAGCTATTCTATTTTTGATGCATCACCTTGTTCAAATGCATGTGGAGAAATATGATTCCTATTTGTCCATTTATCTTTATTATTCCATGCCCAATATTCAACAATTTTAACATATCTTGAAATAATTATCTTCTAGGTAACAAGATTGTACAATCTGTAAGCCTTGGATTCTTCAATATATCCAACAAATGTTCATTTTTTAGTTTTTTTTGTCCAATTTTCTCCTCGATAATTTTGGAACATGTGCATAGGCTACACAACCAAATATCCTCAAGTGTGATACACTTGTCTTCACACCACTCCAAGATTACAAAGGAACTTTGTCTTTGACACTTTTAGTTGGTGATCTTTTTAGAATATAAATGGAAACATGCTAGTGCTTCTGCCCAATACTCATCTGGAAAATTCTTTGCCTTCAACATGCTTCTTGCCATATTCATTATTGTTTTATTTTTTCTTTCTGCTACTGCATTTTTCTGTGGAGTGTATCTTGTTGTAAATTTCCTCTTGATACCTTGAACCCTGGAATATGTTTCAAATTATTTGGAACCATATTCACCTCCTCCATTTGATCTTAATACTTTAATTTTCTTGTTTCTTTGCTTCTCTACCATGGCTTTGAATTGCTTGAATTTTCCTAATGTATGAGATTTATTTTTGACCAAGAAGGCCCATGTCATTTTGAAAAAAAACATCGAAAAAGGTTAGGAAATAAAAACTCCCTCCTATTCATTGGGTTTTCATTAGACCACAAGGGTCTGAGTTTACTAGTTCAAGTGGACTTTTGGCTCTATAGCTAGCATCTTTTGGAAAACTATTTCTTTTGTGTTTGACAAAGGACATCTATCATAGGTAGGCCTAGAACCATAGAATTTGTTTGCAGAATATTGAGTCTATTAAAAATGAAGTGGTCATACCTAAGGTGCCATAACCAAGTTTCATCAAAACTTGTTACAAACTAAGCATATAATAATTCATGCTTGACATTTCTCATGACTAGAGGAAAAACCATGTTTTTTTTCATTTGCATCCTTTCTATGATTCTTTGACTAAGTGGTCTATCAAAAAATATTCAGATAGGACCTTTAAACTTGCTTAAAGATCATTTTCACTCATTTTCCCTACACTTAACACGTTATGTTTCATACTATGTACATAATAAATACCATGAATGTCCTTTTCATTATGCTTTATTACAACTGTAACAATATATTTACTTAAGGCATTAACAAGGTGATCATAATCAAACTTAATTTGAGTTTAACTGTTTCATCAAAACTTGAAAAAATATCTTTGTTATCTGGCATATGGTTAATACAGCCATTGTCTAGTAACCATAGATCTTCATTGTTGCTTTCTTGAGTTGTTGAACAAGAAAGAAACATGTATTATGATGTACCTTCATCAGTGCTTGAAACATATGTGATTCATTTATTCAAATCTGCATGCTTCTTCTTGCATTCACTTTCAAAATGGCCATACTTCTTGGAGTAATAACATTGTATATTTGAAGTGTCCATCCTTCCTCTTCCTTTCCTGTTTCGGCCTCTTCCTCTTTGACTTTGTGTTTGATATTGTTGTTGTTCAAGTTCACTTGATACATTGTTCTTTCTACTAGAATATCCTTTGCCTCTATTTCCTTTGCCTCTTCCTCTAATGATTATGGCTTGATATTGAAATGCATTTTCTAACAAATCATTCTACTTGTAATTATCGACCCACAATTCAACTTTGAACTTGTCATTTCTTAATTGAAAATTGGGACAAAAATTTACTTTCTTCTATCAATGTCACAAGAATATCAATGAAGGCAATATAGGCTTCTAAGAATTTTCTCAACCATCTTTTGATCTGGAACATTCTCTCCAAGAGTTCTAAGTTGATTTACGACTTCCATGACTTGAGTCATAAACTGATCTACTGATATAACATCTTTCATTTACAGAGTTTCAAACTTATTCCTAAGAATCTAAAGCCTGGTATTCTTGACCTTGTCTATGCCTTGATATGCCTTTTCCATAATCTCCCAAAGCTTGATGGTCACTAATTGTTGTGAAAATCTTAGGAAATATGGAGTCTTTGACACTATTTTGCAAATTTCACAGTGTTTTAGAATCTTTTATTTTGCTCTCCACTGAAGCATTTATTTGGGAATTTGTCATTGCTGCTAAGTCCACAACTTTAGGTTCTTCATATTTTGTGACTACTGCTTCCTAACATCCCGATTATCCAAAAACACTTTTCATCTTTATTGCCCATATTAAATAATTGGTGTCATTCAATATGAGATTCTATGTATTCTAATTGTTGATGAAAACCATAATTACTTCTGTAATATCTCCCCCCTCAATGTGGATTAGAGAGCTTCAGTAATAGTATCCAATAACAAAACCATTTTTCACCCCTTTAATAATGGCAGAAGTGTCCTCAGACACGTAATTTTATTAATTAGAAAAAAATAATTACATAATTGATTTTGCAAGAGTTTACACCCAAACAACCAAATACTCTTGCAATGAGCTATTTATAAGCTCCATGTCCTAACTACCTCTAATTATGGATCACTTATTAAATAACAAGTGTCCACTTATATTAAATGCTATTCAAACCAACTAGCTAACAAATCTCTTAAAATAGAGCCTAAGATACGACACATTTGGAGAGTCATATCTAGTTAAAACAATATACTAATTCTAAATGATTAAACATTATAGGAATAATAATTATTAATTTAATATCTTAAATTAATAATTATTTTAATTTAATTTTATAACCTATGATAAATTGTATTTTTGGATCACCTAACATTCCCCCCTGTGATCCAAAGATACATTACAACAGATACCAAGTTCATCCCTGAACTTAGTAAATTTTATTTTTCCAAGTGGTTTCATGAAAATGTCGGAGATCTAATCTTTGGAAGGACAATAAACTGGCTTGAGGACATCTTTGGCAATGAGAGATCTGATATGATGATGCTTTGTGTCCACATGCTTTGTCTTTGAATGAAAAACTGGGTTCTTGGCAAGTTTGATGGTTGTCTGGCTGTCAATAAATAATGATGTAGCTTCTGCCTGAGCAATGCTCAAGTCCTGCAAAATTTGGCGCAACCAAACAATTTCACATGCTGCTTCCCATGCTGAAATGTACTCTGCTTCTGCTGAAGAAGTGACCACTCGAGCTTGTTTCTTACAACTCCAAGATACTGCTGCTGACCCCATGTTCATTAAATAACCTGATGTTGATGCTCGATCATCAATACTCCCAGCAAAGTTGGCATCGGAATATCCACCAAGCACAAAATTTTTAGTCTTTTTGTAAAGAAGACCAAAATCTTTTGTTCCTTGGATATATCGAAGAACTGTTTTGGCTATATTCCAGTGGTTGTCTCATGGTTCCTACATAAAACGTGAAAGAATATTGACTGCATAAGATAGATCAAGACAAGTAATTTTCAAATAAATCAAGCTGCCAATCAACTGTTTGTAAGTTGTACTGTCCACCTTTGCCCCCCTTCAAATTTTGAAAGTTTCAAGTTTTTCTCCATGGGGGTAAGAACGGGTTTGCAATCCTGCATGTCAAATTGTTGAAGAACCTTTGCTGCATACTTACTTTGAGAAATGAAAATATGATGTGGACGTTGGAAGACTTCAACTCCAAGATAGTAGTGAAGTAATCCCAAATCTGTCATCTTAAAACCTGCATGTAACTCCTTTTTCACTTGTGCAATATGATTATCATGGTTGCCAGTAATGATCAAATCATCTACATACATAAAAAGAATGACCAAATATTCTCCTTATTGTCGCATATACAAAGTATCATCAGATTCACTTCGTTGAAAACCAACGTTCTTAAGGTATTCATCCATCTTTGCATACCAAGCTCGAGGAGCTTGTTTTAATCCATATAAAGCCTTGATCAATTTGCAGAGTTTATGTTCTTGTCCTTCAACTTCAAAACCTGGCGGTTGGGTCATATACACTTCCTCTTGTAATCCCCGTTGAGAAAAGCACTTTTCACATCCATTTGATGGACTTTCCATCCTTTCTGAGCGGCCAATGCAAGTGTTAACCAGATGATGTTCCATTTGGCTGTAGGAACAAAAGTTTCCTCATAATCAATGCCTTCCTGCTACGCAAAACCTTTTGCAACAAGTCATGCTTTATACTTTTCAAGTTCTCCCTTTTGATTATACTTAATTCTATAAACCCATTTGCATCCTATGGGTTTAACATTTGATGGACAATCAACAAGTTTCCAAGAGTTGTTATCAATTACTGCTTGATATTATTCAACCATAGCCTGTTGCCATTCTTTATGTTTTACTGCTTCTTTGTATGTGGAAGGTTCAATAAAATCATTTGCTATCAAGGAAAAATTGCCTTTAATTCTATGTGCCCTTTTGGTGCCTGTTTTATTCTGCTCATCAGGCTTTACATCTTTCAAAAGTTGAACTGCCCATTTTGGTAGTTGGTGCTCACTTGTTTGCGCTTCTATAAATTCTCCATCATTGTAAAGAGGATTAATATAAACTGATGTTCGTTGTTCAGGTGAAGAGTGTGGAGAATCACTGTTAGAAGAACTACTGCTGCTTGGAGATGCGGATGAACTGCTAGAAGACCCATTTGATGTTGTTGATGTAGATGGACTGGATGACTCATCTTCAGAGTAAGGAAAATCAAGTTCATACCAATTTGGTGAAGTTGGTTGACTTTGCATTTTTCTATTTCTTTTACTTCCTTTAGTTTCTAACTTGTGAAGAAGACTTTCAATTTATTTAGCACTCTTACTCTCAGTTTCATAAAAAAAGACATCCCTGCTCACAATGAATTTTCCATTGGTCAAAAGACGATACCCTTTCTTCTCATCAGAATAGCCAAACATTGTGCATTTTAAACTTCTTGAGTCAAGCTTAGTTTGTTTTTCTTTTGGAACTAAGGCATAACATACTGATCCAAAAACTGTAAGATGTTTAACTCGAGTTTGAAACCAAACCAAGCTTCATAAGGTGTGATTTCATCTAAAGAAGTAGTTGGAGATCTATTTCTTAAGTAGACAGCTATATGTATTGCTTCTGCCCAATATGTTGGACTTAACCTCTTGAAATTTAACATGGATCTCGCCATTCCTAAGAAGGTGCAACATTCTTTCGACTACTCCATTTTGCTGTGGAGTGTAAACATTAGTAAGATGTCGTCTTATGCCATTTTCATTGCAATAAGTTTTGAATTCATTTGAAGTGAATTCTCCCCCATTATCTGTCCTAAGTGTACCTATCTTTTCTTTGACTTCATTTTCAACGACTTGGCGAAAAATTTTAAACTTATCAAATGCTTCTGACTTGTTCTTCAAGAAGTAAACCCAAGTCATTCTGCTGAAATCATCAATGAATAGTAAGAAATATTTGCAACCACCAAATGAAGTTTGTAGTGGATCACAAACATCACTGTGAACTAGTTTTAGCCGCTTGTTTGCATGCCATGAACTTGTTGGAAAACTTTCTCGACTTTGTTTGCCATAAATGCAAGCTTCACATTTTGCATTTTCCCTTTTGAAAGTAGGAAGTCCTTTAACCATTCCTTGTTTTTGCAATTGAGAAAGACTTTCAAAATTTAAATGTCCATATATTACATGCCATAGTCTTACAGGTGAAATACCTGTACTCACTGCCCCTACAAAATTAGAATGCCTTGGAATAACTGTCCCTTTCATCCGTAACAGTTTTCCATCTTCATATTGTGTCATGACAGTTTTCAAACTTTGTTTAACTAAATTAATCTTGACTAAACCATCTTCCATAATCACCTAATGTCCTGCTTGTCGAATCGTGACTAAAGAGAGAAATTTTTTCTTAAATGTTGGTACATACCATACATTGGAAATCATTTTTTCTCTAATGTCAGGGAGAAAAACTTTTATTGCTCCTTTTCCATAAGGAGTATGTTTTGTATCATCAGCAAGAAAAATAGAATTAAGTTGGAAATCTTGAAAATTCCAGAAAAAATCACGTCGACAAGTCATGTGCTAAGTTGCGCCGGAATCCAAGATCAAGGCATCTTCATAATCACTTCTAAGATGGGATGAAAGTTGTGATATAGGTGAGGAAGTAAAAACATATTTTGAGTTATCTTCATCTTGATCATTTGCAAATTGCGCTGAATGCTGTTGAAACTTAGGAATTTTATTAAGTTAAGTTTGACAATCTTCAGCATAATGGCCAACTTTGTTACATCTTTGACACACAATTTGACTTAAGTCTCTTCCTCTTCCTAAAGATTGTCCTCTGCCTCTGCTTTGACTTCTATGTTGAGATTGTCCTCTACCTTGATTATTATTTCCTTGTCCTTGAAAATTGCTTCTTCCTTGGTTGTTTCCTCTAACTTGAAAATTATTCCTTCCTGAACTGTTGCCTCTGTTAAAGTTTTTTCCTCTGCGTTGGCTTCGACCTCGATTTTGTACATTATGTGTTGCTTGATTATGATTCCCTCTACCTCTGCCTCGAGAACTATCTGCTGATGATTTACTAGTGCTGGCCTCTGTGAGAAAAACATCTTCACCAACTTTCTTTTTCTTCCCAAAAGTTTTATCATGTTGAGTCAACATTTCACAGAGTTCATCAAACTTTAGTTTCTCTAATTTCCCAGTTACTTGTAAAGTCTCCAAAAAATGCATGTAGGAAGAAGGAAGTCCAGCAATTACAATTGTGACCATAAAGCTATCATCAATTGCGGGAAAACCAACATTAATGATTTCCTGCCTAATATTCTT
>APFE031437563.1:0-60525 GCA_000404065.3 Pinus taeda
TAACATTTTTTCTTCATTAAAGTGGGTGCACTTGAATTAGCAGACCCTGATCTTCCTCTTTTCTTTTGACTGCCCTCCTATCTAAAATCTACCCTTATTTCTTCCAAGGCCCCAGATTAAGCAATTGGGCACCTTTATTTCTCTACCTAGTTAGTCATCTGCCAAGCTTGAGCTGTTTGGTCAGGGAACATTCTCTATTCTGCAACAAGCAATTTAACCATGGCATGGTCCAGTTTAGATTGTTGGGCCATCCATCAAGTGTGATTAGCAGCAGTAATTGGATAACATGACACTGCCAAATGAGCTTAGTAGTGGCATTTTGATTGGCCACTTTCCTGGTCTTTAGTTTGGGGTTCATTTTCACTTTTCTCTTGACCACTTGATTTTCTTGCCCTTTGATTATTCTTTTAGGGCATACCCTCTTTTAATTTTTTTAATTTTTTTGTAGTATGTACACAAAATATGGAACCTTTGCAGCCTGCAATGATGAACATATTTGGCCCTTCCACTGTCAATCATGAAAGATGAAACCTATTGGTATAGGAACCTAACAAGTTATAAACCCCCACCCCCTGCCTGCCACACATCCCCCCCTGAAATTCCATTTGATGCCTCAAAAGTCTCTTGGAAGGTTTCAGGCCCCAATTTTCCAAACTGGGCCTTGTTAGTAAAAATGGTCCTGTGAGTTATTTCCTCCACCTTTTCCATTCTAACAACATTGAGATCGATGAAAAAGAATATAAAAATCTAATCTAAATAAATCTAATGACCTCTAAATATACATTTGTATTATATTGTAACAAACTATACACCCTCAATATCAGTTCTTTCGAAATCCCATTTAGGTATGTCAATATTCATTTTCTTTCTTTAAAGAGAATTAGTAAAAATTTCCCATTTTTTATTAAATGTTTTATACTCGTTCTTCTTTCCTATCCAACAACCCCTTAAATTTCCTTGATTATACCTTTATGATTTTGGGATTTGATTACTTTCTTCCCTAATTTGAATACTTATTTTATTACTTAATATTTTCTTATGAGCCTTTATTTTATTTGCTTCAAGTTCCATAATTTCATGTTTTTTTTTGGTTTTTTCGCAAGCTAGTTCTACTACCTATCATATTATTTCAAAGAAAGAGGGGTCAATCTAGGATAGTCAAGGAAAATATAATAGGATAATGCATTGAAGGTTTTATTTCACTAACTTACGATTGTATTGATTATCACATACCTCATGACCAACCTATTTGTAATCTATACAAAAAGTATCCCTAATTAAATGAACACTTCATTTCTCTACTTCATATTATTATGATATTTGGAACTTTTCATTACTAGGTTGTGATTAGGTCGACCGATCCCACATGTTCGATGGGAAAATTATCTACCCAACAAACAAATGCTAATATAAGCTTTATCATATACATTATTGCATTTTTAGAATCCCCATAGTTTGAAATTATGTATTAGTGTGCTACATATCCCCACACATATCTGAACCTAAAACCTTTTCTCTTATTGTGTTATCATTTATGTAGATTGGAAGAAGATCTTCCCATTGTTTTTCAAATGAACTCTTAGGGTTAAATATTATTGAAAATGCACAACACATACACTACTTAGGATACATTATCATTGTAATGGTTTACTTATTTTTCTCCATCTTAAATAGTAAGTAAGACCATTGTAGATCCTTGGTAAAGCTCAAACTTATCTCTTGTATAACTTTCCTTATCATTTTTTTCTAAAATTTAATATTTTTTTTGTTTGTTACAATAACATTGAACATTACTTCTCAGTTTTTTATATATCATTTTTCTCCAATCTGTTGGCTTATTGGGTCCTGACCCAGGTTCAGAGTTAATTGCGCTAAACAAAACCATACATCACTGGCCCTTTTTCCATCAACCCTTGTAGCACAGGCTGAAGTCTCACCCAAAGCAGTATAGGGGGTTGCTGGAACCAAGTTTCTATATCTAGAGATCAGTGTGATGTTTTGTATTTCCTTAGTTCTTCCTTCGTGCAGCTCTACAAGCCCCTGAGGCTTGGTACCGTAACTTCACTTAAATGACCCTTAGACCTTCGCGAAGGTCTACGATAGGGTTTTGCAGACCCTTAATAGATGAAACATCCACTTATGCACATCATAAAGCAACGTTGGATCTAAGTTCACACATATTTACTTAAGTACTTAATAAACACACATAATGTATTATTGTCTTCGTGTAAATACTTAACATGCATTATGTATAGTTAGCAAGACTTATCCAACAAAGTCGCACATCAACACATTAATATTTCATAAATACATTTATTCCATCACAACATATATTGCAACCATAAATAAAAAATTCAAACATATAAACACATGAATTTCTCCAACATTCTTCTTTATTGATATTCAATATGATGTCACAGACTCAAAACTGTCTTGCGCATTCAGCTGAAGGGGTCTGTGCACTCAGTTGCGGACTCTACTCTAGGCCTCCCGCACTCAGCTACAGAGCCTTTTCCCTTTTATCTACCCGTTTCTACTTGCCCCTTTCCTTAGACATAGATATAAGCATCCATCTCTATCTATCTATCTGCCTTAGACTCTCTACGACACACCTATTTATAGCTTTTTACATACAATCCCATAGTCTGCAAACCATGGGTGGATCTCAAAACCGAATCGAATTTTCATAACCAAGGGGCTAAAACCCCTTTTGAATTCTAACTATATATGTGCTTCACATCCACAAAATGCGGAAAATTTATATCTTTTTACCCATTTTTACATCAAAACTTGGGTTTTTAACCCCTAAAACTGACCAAGGGGACCCCATCCCAACAGGTCCCCAACACAAAGGTCATATCTCACTCTCGAGTCACTCAGTTGGTGCAGTGATCTTGTTGCGAAGATCCCCTAGCTCCACCTGCACAACTACAACCTTGAAAGCTCTCTGTGTAGTTGCCTGCTTAACCTCTTCGACAAGCTGCTCTGTAGCTGGTCCTTCTGCGACCATATTGAGCTTTTGTTGTGTATACTGTAAGCCCATTAGCATCTCCTAAATGTTGGTGGATACTTGGTAAGCTTCTTCTAACCAAGGTCCCAACTTGGCCTTAAGTACTGCCTCCTTCTTTTGAGCTACTTCCACCTGTGCGAGGAGCTGCTTCCCCTCCTCCAACTTGGTGAGGCACTGCACTGTAGCAATGGAGCACACCATCTCCCTAACCTCATTGTACTACTTTTGGAGCTTGGGAATCTCTATATTCAAGACCTACAAGTTTGGGTCTTCTTTCAGGGTCATCACCAACTCCATTGCCTGTTCAAACAAGGTCGTGCAGTCAGATACTGCACTGTTTAGAGTGGCCATCCCCTCCTTGATGGTGGCTCCATGCTGCTATCTGACTTTAGGTGGAGTTGTAGAATGTAATTTAAGCTGGAGATCTGTAATATTCATATTGAGTTAGAATTGAACACACACAACTTCAGCCTTTGCTTCATGTACTCCTGCAGCTAATTTTCAAATCTTAGCCTCTGGTTGTGCATCCTTTGAGATGTGCAACTGTGGCACTATTCTACACGCCTCTGCAACTGCGACCTCCAACCTAGAAATTTTCACCTAGATAGTATCCTTCTCCTTCAAAGCCTATATTTTCTTGGCAAACATATGTTCATTGTTGACCCTGTACTTGCTTATCAGGTTGAGAGCGTAGTGCTCCCAAGCTCGTAGTTCCTTCGTTACCCCTTCCTGTTGTGCATAAAGAAATTCACTCGGGAGTGCTGTAATGTTTAGCGCAATGTCCTTAAGGGTACTTAGTATGACTCGGTCATCAACAGACTCTGCGCGTAGGGACCCTTCTAGTAGAGCAACTATTTGAAGGTCCAATGCCCTTACCAGTTCAGTAGCCTGACTTGTCCCTGGTGCTAGGTTTGTTTGTGTTGTGCTTGCTTGACCTACACCCACCTGTATCCTAGTAGTTTGGATCTACAGCTCACTCAGATCTTTCTGGATGCTCCCCAACATCTTCATGTACTATTGCAGTAGCTCAGTTGTAGTATCCTTGACTTTGTTGCCGATCTCATCAAGATCACCCTCTGTCAAGGTCATGGGATCGACCTACATTTTATTAGGCTTCTACTTCTTGTGAGAATCCACCTGCTGTTGTTTTCTATGCTTCCTCAGCCGAAATGGGGTGCTCTACCCCTCATCTCCTCCACCACCCTTTGCAGATTGTTCTTTCTCCTCTGTCGCAAGCGAAGGGGATTTACCGCTTCTCTATGATTCACATTGTTCCTACTCAGCCTACTCCTTAGCAGCATGCTCTTGTTCCATCCGGGCCTTCTCAGTGGCTTCCTTCTTCTGCTACACAACCAACTTTTATGCAGAATATTTTGTTGCATCCTTCCTCTTTTTCTCAGCTGAGCTTCCCATGCCCTTACTAGTTCCTGCCTCCAAATCAGATAGGGCATGCCAATTTTCCGTCCAGTGCTTGATCACCTCCTGAATGTCATGGTCTGTGACCAACTATGGTAAATCATACCATTTTTGTTGCGGGTCTTTGCACGCCTGAATGTAGACACGGTGGAAACCAGCTTTAAATGCGACATATGCTGAAAACTTTTCATACAAGGTTGGGGACAACCTTGGCCGCTCATTGATGGCCATGTGGAGACTCATTTCCATCAAGACCCAAAAGATATTTGTTTATGTGATCTGTGTGGTGTCCTTTGTGGCCCAGAGGGAGGCGAACTCTCCAGCCTCCAGCGATCCTTCCTTCAAGGGAGGAAACTGGCTATCCTCTGGCAGTTTCCATGCGACCAATATGATTGAGAGCAAAAGCCATGCATAGTGGAATGGTTTGGTCTCGTCCTGGGCCTCGAGACAATTCACAAGAAATTCACTGCATAGGTATCGAGACTAGTTAAAATTCACACCCTTCACACATTGTGCAGCTAATGATACCACAGGCGTCGCAACCTCATCTGCGTGGAACTTCCTCATTACCTTTCTGGTCAGTATTTGGGTGGCAATCTACACCACGGGATCGTTGATAAACGTGATTGAATAGTATCACGGCTTTTTCACAAGTGAAAAATGCCTTTTCATTTTGTCCACCAAGTCTTTTTCTCCTGCCTTTCCACCAAATGCCTTGGCGGGATTCAAGCCCTCATATGGTAGGTACATGATCTTGTGGATGAGCATGTCCATGATGGGTATAGGTCATCCTAGCCATAAGCACCCATCATGCATGAGAATAAGTAATTGCTATGCACAAGTGGTATTAATAGTAGTGTGGTGATAGTGGGGCACCCATAACAGGTTCAACATCCCAGAATTCTCCACTCCGGGGATCCATTCCATCGTCTCCAACTCAGTGACACCTAAATCTGGGTAGTAAACATGCTTCATGTAATTTGTAGATGCTAGGTGTGGGAACCTCTCATGGTTCACCAGGTCCCAATCCTCCATCTTCAACAGGGGGATCTGCATAAAGAAATGTGTGATGTCACATCACTAGAATCTGACCAAGAAGGAAATTGAGAAGTGGTTGGATAGGAAGTTCCACGAATTTGTGACGCAAGAGAAAAAAAATATGTGCCTGTCAAAAGAGCAGTGGTTGGACAGATACTTGTACACAGAAATACATGAAATTTTCTTCTGCACCTTCCCGATCGAACTATACTAGTGGATAGCTAAGTTGGAAGATGACCAAGAAAGGTGGGAACTTGCCGGTCCAATAGTGTGGACTCCAGAGCTAGTGCAAAGGTTGGAAGCTTTTGAAGACAAGATCATGTGCGCTATTTAACACTAGCTCGACTAAATTCTAGAAGGATTTGTTACAAAGTTAGTGGTTGATACCTCAGTCAGCTACGGTGAAGCAGAGCGACACTTCTTAAACAGACAGCGAGGTAAGTATCTAAGCTCTTTGAATACCTAGATTAAGATGCTCTTTTGTGAGAAACGGGTTATGTCATTGCCTTGATGATCAAATCTACATGAAGTAGACAGATCTTCAGAAATCAAGAAAAAGCAAGCCTTGAATATAGCCCGTTGATTGGACCTCCTTGGACCGACGATGAGGGAATGACACAAGCCTCACCGCAGAGTGTGGTCTAGCAGATAAGACAGGGTTTTCCATGGATACGTCATCCATCCACTCCACCTCCACCTTCACCTCCACAACATACTCCTTCGCCCACACCACCGCCACCACCGCTGTTGTTCAACATGTCGAACTCAATAAAGTTGCCGATATAGATCAAAGATATAGATCAAAGGGAGCAAAGATATAGATCAATTCTGGTTTGTTGAGAATGCTGTGTGGACAGTGCAACAGATCACTCACGACAACATAAAGAAAGCACATTTAGTTACTACCCTGCAGGACCGCGCATTGACATGGTATATTAAATACTGTGTTGATCATCCCTTAGCAACGTTAACAGATACTAAGGATGCTTTAAACAAGGAGTTTAGTAAGCCTAAGTCTGAATTGCAATCAGTCATTGGATTTAAGGAAATCACGATGAGGGCTGGTGAGACACCTTCGAAGTTAGATAAAAGGCTGAAATGTGTGAACCGCGAAGCTAATATGCAACTCATAGATGGTCAACACCACGAATGGTTTATCGCCTCACTTCTTCCCCCCCCGAGGATTGCTTTTTCACAACAGAAGAAAGGAGCCCAGGTAAAATCCTTGGAAATCACGATGAGATTTCACAAGACACCTATTCAGGACGTGACTTTGGGAGTCCAACAGATTCACTCACAGTTGCAAAATGTCTGCTTGGAATTGTAAAGCTTGAATAAAGAGAAGAGGCTAGGCAGAGGTGCACGAGGAGGTTTGGTGCCTCAAATGTACAAAGATCATTCTACCTTGAAATACCTAGTCAATAAGCTTGTGTTGGGGGGGAAGATATGCCAATGGTTGCTGCTATTCCAAGAGTATGACTTCGAGGTGATTGTGAAGCTAGGTAGGTTGAATGTAGGACCTGGCCATCTGTCACGGATTGAGACAGGAGAGGGGCCTACTAATTTGGAGGAAGGATTTCCCGATGTGCAGCTCTTCGTGGTGTGTGTCACAGATAACCACTTTGCAGGTATTATCCACTTTTTGACTATAGGAACGACACTGGAGGGGTATACGAGTCAATAGAATAAGGAAATAGTCGTGCACGCTACAAATTTCTTAGTGATTGAAGGCCATTTGTATAAGATGGGTGTAGACAAGATAGTGTGACAGTATGTGCTGGATTTTGAATGAAATATCATCCTCGTTGAAGCTCATGGGGGGGTTGTGGGAGGACATTATGCAAGAAAAGTGACAACGCAAAATATTTTGCGTGCAGGGCTGTGGTGGCCTACACTTCATAAAGATTCTAAAGCATATTGTAGGGCATGCGATGCATGTCAATGAATGGGTAAATCCTCACGGAGGGATGAGTTGCCTCTGAATCTTCAAGTATCGTTGCAGCCATTTGAAAAGTGGGAAATTGATTTCATTGGACCAATTAAGCCCTCGAAAAGAAGACAGGTGCATGCTATATCATTACTACGATGAAGTATCTAACCAGATGGGCTGAGGCACAACCAATGAAATATTGTACAGGGGCTACAATAACGAAGTTCTTGTTTGAGTATGTGTTAACTAGATTCGACTACCCAAAAGTATTGATGAGTGATCGGGGTACGCACTTCCTAAATGAAACTATCAGTGCGCTGACTGAAGAGTTCTAGCTTTATCATCAAAAGTGGACACCATATCATCTGTAGGTTAATGGTACAGTTGAGGATTTTAATAAGATCTTGGAGAATGCACTGATGAAGATTTGTAATGCACAACGAAGAACAAAGAACACATGCCAGTCCAACAAAGAACACTTTGCACACTTGGAATTTGTGAGCTTCATTGTCTGTTGCTTATGATCTACTTATTCTTTGAGGATTTGGTCGCGAGCCCTATGTTTCCTAATCTACCAGAGTTAAACGAGAAGTTTATCCTTGAAACCATGTTAGGACCAAGCCTTGCTGAGACTGTGAGCCCTGGGGGAGATGTCGTGTCGGAAGGAGCTGCTCTAGAGGTTGCGAGTGTGGAAGCTTCGATGCCTTTGCCTATGGCATCAAGGTCATTGAGGCTAAAGCCTACACTTGTTAGAGAAACCTAGAAGCTGAAGAAGGATAAGCAGAAGAAGTCGGTGTTGGTGCGCGAGTCACCCATAAAACATTATGCCACTCAACAATAGAAGAAGGACAAGCAACTCGAAAGGGTTGTCGATTTGGAGGTTGAGGAAGGACAGGGCACCGAACACATAGATGCTGAGGTAGTAGAACCCTTTACCAAGTTACCTGATTACATCCCTCTGCGTAAAGGGAGGACAAAGGCAACCAAGAACCCAAATTTTGACAAGTTCGTCATCTCTACACCCTTGCTGCCAGAGTAGGTTCCCTTTGACGGTCTGCACCTTGCGCGGATCCCCCTATTGAAGATGGAGGATTGGGACCTGGTGGACCATGAGGGGTTCCTGCACCTAGCAACCACAAATTACATGAAGCATGTTTACTACCCAGATTCAGGTGTCGTCGAGTTGGAGATGGTGGAATGGATCTGCGGAGTGGAGAATTTTGGGCTGTTGAACCGTTATGGGTGCCCCACTATCACCGCACTACTATTAATACCACCTATGTGTAGAAATTACTTACTCTCATGCATGATGGGTGCTTATGGCTAGGAGGGACTATACCCATCACGAACATGCTCATCCATAGGATCACGTAACTGCCACATGAGGGCTTGAATTCGGCCAAGGATTTTGGTGGAAAGGCAGGATAAAAAGACTTGGTAGACAAAATGAAAAGGGAGTTTGCACTTGTGATAAAGTTGTGCAGCTATTCAATCATGTCTATCAATGATCCCATGGTGCAGATTGCCACCCAAATACTAGCCGGAAAGGTAATGAGGAAGTGTCGTGTGGATGAGGTTCTAGTGCCTGTGGCATTGTTAGCTACACAACATGTGAAGGGTGTGCAATTTAACAAGTCTCGATACCTATGCAGTGAATTACTTGCAAATTGTTGTGAGGTCCAGGACGAGACCAAACCATTCCACTATGCGTGGTTGTTTCTATCAATCGTATTAGTCACATGGGAACTACCGTAGGACAACCAATTTCTTACATTGAAGGAAGGATTGTCGGAGGCCACGCAGTTTGCCTCCCTCCGGGCCACGAAGGACCCCGCTCAAGTCACAAAAACAAAGATCTTTTTGGTCTTGATGGAAATGAGTCTCCACACGGCCATCAATCAACGGCCAAGGTTGTCCCCGACCTTGTATGAACAATTTTCAACATATGCCATAGTTAAAGATGATTTCCACCGTGTCTACATTTAGGCGCGCAAAGAACTGCTACAAAAATGGTATGATTTACTATACTTGGTCACAAACCATGAAATTTAGGAGGTGACCAAGAGTTAGCCAGTAGAGTGGCATGCCCCATAAGATTTGGATGCAGGAACTAGTAAGGGCATGGGCAGCTTGGTTGAGAAAAAGAGGAAGGATGCAACAAAACATGCCACACAAAAGTTGGCTACACAGTGGAAGAAGGAAGCTACTGAGAAAGTCCTGGTGGAACAAGAGCGCGCTACTAAGGAGAACGCTGACTAGGAATAACGTGAATCATAGAGAAGCGATAAATTGCCTTCGCCCACGACAGAGGAGGAAGAAAAATCTAAACAGGGCGACATAGGATATGAGGGGCAGAGCACCCCATTTCGGATGAGGAAGTGCAAAGAAAAATAGTAGGAGGGTTCCCGCAAGAAGCAGAAGTCAGATAAAATGTAGGTGGACCCCATGACCTTGACGGAGGGCAATCTCGATGAGATCGGTGACAAAGTCAGGGATACTACAACTGAGATGCTGCAACAGTTCGAGAAACACTACACATAGATGCTGGGGATTGTCTAGAAGGATCTGTGTGAGGTGCAGATCCAAACTAGCAGGATACAGGTGGGCTTAGGTCAAGTGAGCACAGTACAAACAAGCCTAGCACTAGGGACAAGTTAGACTACCCAATTGCTAAGGACATTGGACCTTCGAACAGTTTCTCTACACATGAATTCGGCTGATGAATGAGTCATACTAAGTACCCTTAAGAACATCACTTTGAACATTGCAACAGTCCCCAGTGAATTTCTTCATGCACGATAGGAAGGGTAATGGAGGAACTGCGATCTTGGTAGCAACATGCTCTCAACCTGATAAGCAAGTACAGGGTGAAAAATGAACAATTGTTCATTGAGAAAACACAAGCTTTGAAGGAGAAGGATACTATCCAGGCGTAGAGTTCTAGGCTGGAGGTTGTGGTTCCAGAGGTGTGCAGAATAGTGTTGGAGTTGCACATCCCAGAGGATGCACAAGCAGAGGCTAAGATACGAAAATTACATGCAGGAGTACGTGAAGTAAAGGCCAAAATCGGGTGAGTTCAATTCGAACTAAATATGAAGATTGTAGAGGTCCATCTTAAATTACAGCCTACGACTCCGCCCAAAGTCAGAGAGTAGGGCGAAGTTGTCATCAAGGATGGGATGGCCACTCTAGATGGCATAGTCACTGACTGCACGACTTTGTTTGGATAGGAGATGGAGTTGGTGACAACCCTGCAAGAATAACCAAACCTACAGGTCTTGAATACAAATATTCATGAGTTCCAAAGGTAGTACAACGAGGTTAGGGTGACAATGCACTCCATTGCTATAGCACAACGCCTCGCCAAGTTGCAGGATGGGAAGCACCTCCTTGCATAGGTGGAAGCAGCTCGGAAGAAGGAGGCAATACTTAAGGCTAGGTTGGGACCTTGGTTAGAAGAAGCTTACCAAGTATCCATCAACATTTAGGAGAAGCTAATGGGCTTACAATAGACACAACAAAAGCTCAAGATGGCAGCAGAACCATTTGTTGGCTTATTGGGTCCTGACCCAGGTTCAGAGTTAATTGTGCTAAACAAAACCCTACACTACTAGCCCTTTAGGCATCAACCCGTGTAGAACAGGTTGAAGTCTCACTCGAAGCAGTATGGGGTGATGCTGGAACCACATTTCCTCATCCAAATATCAGTGTGATTTCTTTTATTTCCCTAGATTTTCCTTCGCGCAGATCTACAAGCCCCTAAGGCTTGGTACTAAAACTTCACTTAAACGGCCCTTAGACCTTCATTAAGGTCTATGACAGGGTTTTGCAGACCCTTAACAGATGAAACATCCACTTACGTGCATCATAAGGAAACCCTAGATCTAAGTTTGCACAGATTTACTTAAGTATTCAATAAACACACAGAATGTATTATAGTCTGCATGTAAATACTTAACATGCATTGCATATAGTTAGCAAGACTTATCCAATAGATTCACGCATCAATACATTAATATTTCATAAAAACATTTATTCCATCACATCATATATCGCAAACATAAATAACAAAAGTAAATACATAAACACATGAATTTCTCCAACAGTCTTCTTTGTTGATATTCAATATGATGTTACAGACTCAAAATTGTCCTGTGCACTCAGCTATGGACTCTACTCTAGGCCTCTATGCACTCAGCTGCAGACTCTACTCTAGGCCTCTGCGCACTCAGATGCTGAGCCTTTTCCCTTTTATATACCTGCTTCTACTTGCCCCTTTCCTCAAACATTGACAAAAGCATCCATCTTTATCTATCCATCTTCCTTAAACTCTCTAAGACACACCTATTTATAGCTTTTTACATACAGTCCCATGGTATGTGGACCATGGGTGGATCTCAAAACAGACTCGACTTTTCATAACCAAGGTGCTAAAACCCCTTTTTACTTCTAACTATCTATGCGCTCTGCATCCACAAATTGCAGAGACTTTACCACTTTTTATCCATATTTACATCAAAACTTTGGATTTTAACCACCAAAACTGACCCAGGGGACCCCATCCCAACATAATCTTATTGTTTTGTCACTATTTAATCAATAATATTAAATTAAAATGTGATATTATAATATTGCAAGAGAAGAAATTCTTGAATAGAATGTTCTTTCCATGGATGAGCTTGGTGATGATACAATATCTTATTACTTTAAACAAACTTCATAGTACAACACCTCTTCCTCTGTAGATATGAAAACATGTGTACACATGCGAATGTGTTCACTGTGAAGTTTTTTTAAAGGATTTTATATTATGAAGAATTTATTCCTCATTGGGACACAAGTTTGAATATCATGGAGAGGGGTTGAGTGTTGGAGTTAATTGTGGGAAATAAAAATTATCATGTGAGGTGTTTGGGCTCACACAATTATTCCATCCAATATTAGGGTTATCGTTGACATAAGTTGTAAGTCTAGCTGGACATGCATAGATGAATAGATACATACATACATACATAATATATATGGGGTCATATTTAATGAATAATAATACTTTTCTAAAATCATGTATTGAAGGAAAAAAATTAATTAAATTTAGAAGCTCACATGTGAAACTACATGTTCTAAGGGATATCATGAGATGTTTGTTCATTATTAAATTTTCTTTTTACATAAAAAGAAAATGCAATAATGCCTACCAAATAAAAATATAAATCCACAATGACATAAAACTTTAATTTCTAATTATAAACACAATCACAACATAAATCTTGGTTAAATTTCAATGAAAATTTTTGAAACAAATTTCCATCAAAATATTTCAAGCAAACCAACTCCATTAGATCATAAGATTTAACAATTACTTTTCACTCAAAAAGATATAATTTTCACACATATAATAAAAATACTAATTTTTTTCTCAAGTTCAAAATATTTAAAATGTAAATAATTAAATACTTCACAATTTAATCCAAAATTAAAAAAATTAAACCCTATATTAATCAAGTTATGAGTTGTGAATTAAAACTCCTCTTAAGCAAAGGTTGTATAACAAAATTATAAAATCATATTCTAAAGGTAGCCTTTGAAAAACTAGCCTTACAACAATAAATATAATTAAAACTCCTCTTAAGCAAAGGTTGTATAACAAAATTATAAAATCATATTCTAAAGGTAGCCTTTGAAAACCTAGCCTTACAACAATAAATATATTAAAAGTTGAAAACATCAACACTTATAGCCCCTACATCCATATATTAGAATTTTATTTTATCATTAAATATATCACAATGTTAGAGGACCTATATTCACCAAAAAGGAGTAGTCTAACAAGTCAATGAAGTACCCTTCATGTTTCATGTCGCCTTGTTTCTTGCCAGAACCCTTCGACAGACTCCTCCACCCGTGTCAAGACCCGTGGGCCTCGTCTCCTGGACAGAGATTTCTCCATCTCCTACTCCCATTCGTCTCTAGCAGGTTCATCCCTATTACCATCTCCGGTTTTCGCACAGAACTGGTTCTGTTTGCACCCTCTCCTTCTCTGTTCTTGCACTAGGCTACGACGCAACATCTCGCCTACCACACACAACAAAATGACGTGCTAAATTAAAGGAATGGAGAATTCACGAGAGGCGCTGGATTTGGAATTTTGAAGAGAATTCACGAGGATGACGGTCAGTGATGGTGATGGGACAATAAATTTATTTCCATCCCGACCCTCCCTACTAAATTCATCAACTCATTTGTATGAATCAATGATTTCAAAATCATTCACTCATGTCGACCCAGATTTCAAAAATCGAGAAGAATGTGCCTCTAAATTCAAACATTAATGCACTTCCCCTTCATTTCTCTTCTACACCATTGTCTTCTTTCTCCTCCTCTGCCAAGACTCTCACCCCATTTTTGTTTGCAGGTATACATTTTCAGTAAGAACCATTTGTGCAATTTCCATTTGCGAGACATTTGCAGCAAGAATTCAAACCCAACTGTGGAATTTCGGCTTGTGAGAGGCATGCTGACCCAACTATAGGATTTCGTTCCGTTTCCAGCAAGAAAATTGACCCACCGGTGGAATTTGCTCATTTTTGTTACAAATTTCCAGGTTTCAGGTGGGCGACATTCACAGTTGGTTTGTAGGAAAGTACATTTTCAAAATACAACAAGCAGAGGTAAATTACTACCAAATTTGATTACATTCGTCTTTTTTGTTGCTGATGATTCTGTTAAATTTTTTTAGTGAGTTTCCACAATGACCACCCGATGGTTTTTCATAATGGGTGAATTAGTGGCAACTCACTGAGTTGTTGCAATAACTCGTTGGTCACTGTTGTAGCAACTCACTTGTCACTGTTGCAGAAACTCATTGGTCACCATTGCAATAAATCACCTGTCACCATTGAGGCAACTCCATAGTCTAATGAGTGATGCTCCTATTACATAGTTTCATCCAAATTTTCTCCTGTTGTTGCTCGATGTGTTGTTTTTAGCCAAAAAAAATGAACAATCTTACAAAGGATTGGTAGCCATAATTGAACAAATATCTCGTAATCATTTCAACAACAATTTATCTAAACACTACAATGATGAATACTTAAGTGAACTTTATTACAATTTGATTTTTATTATTATAGTGATGATTATTTCATAATGTATTTATTTTTCACTAATAAGAGCTAAAATTTTTATAGCATTTAAATTATTAAAAATTAAATATGGAAATCTCAAAGTTATAGGTGAATCATATAGGCTTTGAAAGTTTAGGTCTTTTGAGATTTAGATAGCAATAAAATTAGCACAACCACATTATTAAAGTGGCTGAAATATGCTGATAGACATCATTTTCCACCTTTTAATGCTATTGATAAGCGTATCAAAGGTGGAAAATGGCATCAATCAATGTATTTCAATGACTTTATTAATGTGGTTGCACTAGTTAACAATAAATGTGTGTGGGGAGGATTAATATGCCATGGTTGACTATGGCTACATATGTTTAAGTTATGGATGAGGAGGGTTTATTATGGAGAACATTTAGTTGATAATGGATGGCCATATTTTTCCACATTAAACTTTAGTTATCTATGATAGATTATGATTGACTATGGTTGACTATGGTTCATCATGGTTTTCCATGTTTGATCATTTTGAAAGTGATCAACCAAGGTTTACAACAACCAACCATGGTGACAATGGTTGACTATAGTTGACCATTGTTGATTATGGTTGACTAGTTGACCATGGTTGATTATGACTTACCTAGAAAATCTAGTAAACATAGATCAACCTAGTAAACATATATCAAACTTAAACATAAGTCAAACTAGTAAACCTAATAAACCTAGGTCAACCTTGTAAACCTAAGTCAACCTTATAAACATAAGTCAACCTATTAAACCTGTAAAGCTAATAAACATAGGTCAACCTAGTAACACTAGGTCAACCTAGTAACACTAGGTCAACATAGTAAATCTAGGTCAATGTAGTAAACATAGGTCTACCTAGTAAACCTAGGTGAACCTAATAAACCTAGGTCAACCTAGTAAATTAGTAAACCTAGTTAACTTACTAAAGCTTTTCAACCTAGGTCAACCTAGGACAACCAAGTCAACCTAGTTCAACTTAGAAAACTAAAGTCAACATAGTAAATCTATGTCAACCTAGGTCAACCTAAGTCAGCCTAGTAAATTTAGGTAAACTTGATAAACCTAATAAACTTAGGTCAACTTAATAAACCATGGTTAAACTAATAAAATTAGGTCAACCTATTTAATTGATTAAATCTAGTAAATGTAGATCGACCTCAAAAACCTAGGTTAACAAAGTAAACCTAGTAAAATTATTAAACCTTGTTAGTTCACTTGTATTTATTCCAAAATGAATTACAATGGTGGAAAACTCCTACCAAAAGAGACATTTATAAAATTCTTAGTACAATATGTCTAAAAACATCAATGTAAAAACTTCATGAATCATTAATGTCTATAAGCTAGCTGTCACTGAAAATCTAATGCCAATATTGTAGCACCTGCATAAGTTTCATGCTGATATATATTGTTTTGTATATGTCATAGCCTAATCAAAATGCACATATCTTCTTAGAACAAGACCTTATTCTGATATGAAAATCCAGAGTTGTAAATCCCATAATGCATTATATAATATATATATATAATATATATAATATATTATATATATATATATATATATATATATATATATATATATAATATATATATATATTATATATATATATCTATCATTGTCCTTCGAGTTTTCCATGCCTGCTTTTTTTTCCATGATTTCCTCAAAATTGTTGTGATTGATGTATAAGGATATGCACATAGTGATTAACAAATGTTTTAAGGCGATGATATTTTTTTGTGATAGGCATTTCAAATGTAAAAATGTGATGGTATTGTCTAACAATGTGGATGCTTGTCTCTTCTTGAATTTGGAAACTTAGGAAGTTAACATGCCTTGCAACCTTTTAAAATTCTAGTTCATTGATATCTGATTTGATTGACAATATGAAAATATATTTTCTTTATTTTCATAATGATGTGTCCATTTACCTCATGAGTTTCCACCATTGTAACGGGGAGTTTCCACCACTATAATAGTGAGTTTCCGCCACTGTAACAGTGAGTTGCTGCAACATAGTTTCAACAAAATATAAAAGGATTTCATGTAAGTGTTTTCTTGTTTTGTAGATGGTGAAGAAGTGGATCCTTATAATTCAGGTTTGTTTCCATCCAAACCTTGGTTAAGCACGAATTATATTTTTGCTTCATAATGAAGCACTAAGTCAGGTATATCAGAATAGTAGAGAAATTCCAGGTAGGACGACAAATAATAAGGCGTACTATATTGCCCTAGTTGATGGGCTAACATCAACGAGCAATTTTGGTGCAAATGGAATTTTTATTTACACCAATTCAAAACTTATATGCAATCAAATGAAAAGAATTTATCAAGTTAGAAGTAAAAATATAAAACCCCTTCACAGAGAAGAAAAAAAAATTGCTTCTCAGTTTCAAAGATTTACCATAACTTATCGATCAGATGTTCAAAGGGTTGTTGATGTTACACTATGTGAAGCAACATCCAATGGAGGTGGATGTGGAAGATATGTGGAGAAATTAGCATGTGCTCCACCAATTGTCATCCACAGTCATCGATATAGGTTGTCTCTTAATGAAGGCATTGTTCTTGTGGTTGCTATCGGGGTTATTATGGTGTTGTTATTTCTTATGATGTTATTGTAGCAACATAAACAATTCTTATTTTTGTTTTTTATATACGAGCTCACTTTATTTTTTGGTACATTTTTTATATCTCAACACAATGTGTATGTAAGGAATGTAATTTTCATTCAAAGATATTATTGGAATTACATTGTGATTACAGTTTAGATGTGTCATTTTGATTACAGTTCAATTGTATCATTTTGATTGCAGTTAAATCGTGTCTCACTGTTGTGTGGGGGGGGGGGGGGGGGGTGAATCAACATTTCCTATTACAATTATTATTTTACCAGTTAAGATCACTTAAAACAAAATACAAAAATGAATAACAAAATAAATATTTTAATTAACAAATGGTGAGGAATCCAATCCTCAGTTACACAATTCAATGTCCAATTTGTACAACCACACCTATGATTTCTTAAGCACTCCAAACATAGAAGAAGACTCCAAACTTCAATAAACCATGCTCCAACCTATACTTCAAGTCTCCAACCTTGTGCTCCACCAAGCTCCAACTTGGGCTTCTTGAAGACTCCAATCCTCTATGCAATACAAGTTCCAAAGATAATCCTTCAAGTCTAAAATTATTTTAAAAGCTGTTACAAAACACGGCCGTAGAATGCTTTCAATACTTAGATTTCCAATCAACATTTGCAACACTTTAGACGTTAGCTCTATCACAAAAATTACAACACCCAAAGTTCCACATATTCGAGGGTACAAAGGTTTATTTTTGCATAGGTTCAAAGTGTGGTGAGATGGAACAGGTTGTAGAGAGATACTATAGTCCAAAATTTCAGAGAGACACAATCCAAAATTGTAGAGTAATACCATAGTCTGAAATTCAGTTACTTTTCAGATGTCTCGTTTCGTTTTCAAGCTAGATGGAGGTCTCTTATAGGTCCAGATTGTGTTCTCCATAGAACATGGTATTATTGTCCACCACCAAAAATGAGTATGCAATAATAAAATCAAATAGCCCTTATGGAAGTGTAACCACAAAAATATTCCACCAAGAATCTTTACTCTCTTTCTCTCTCAAACTTTTCTAGTTCACGAGATGTGAAATATTCAGCTCCTTGCTCCTTTGTCTTTTTTTTTTTCACAGTTGGATTGATTGTTGAAATGAGTATTCACACTTTATATTTATATGAATTTCACTCAATGAAGTGACACGTGTGTTGAAGAGGGATGACTTATGTAGGCTCAAGTCGACAAGGGCATAATTTCCTCTACAGGTTGGTCTAATAGTTTTCCAATAAATGATATCTATAGTTGGAAATTTAAATTTTCTTTTCATCATATGAGTGTCTTCCATAACAACCATATTTTATGGTTTTCTTTCATGGATCAAGGGCATAATGTACCTAGGTTTTTTCCATCATACTGACATGCCTTGGACAATGTTAGTGCTTCTTATATATGCTTTACAACATTATATTTCAAGAGAAACTTCATGCTAGGGTTTCTTCACATGTGTTGTTCATCCATTAGGGTAAGGGAATCTTTAATACTTAGGATTCAATGCACTTATCATATTCATTTAGGGATTAATTAATGCATACATTTATTAGGTCATATTAGGGTCTCATCAATGCATATTAGGGCTTGCTTTAACAAGGGATTTTCAATGCACCTAGGGTTTTCATCTTCAACAAGAAATGCTAGGGTTTCATTACCCAAGGTTATCATCTTTAACAATGAAAGGGTTTGCACCTAGGGTTTTTCACTAAGGGTTTAATCCTAGACAATGCACCTAGGGTTTTTCACTAAGGGTTTACTCCTAGACAATGCACCTAGGGTTTTGCACATAGGGTTTTGAGCTTGTTGTTAGGGTTATTCCATCATATTGACATGCCTTGGATAATGTTAGTGCTTCTTATATATGCTTTATCACATTGTCTTGCTAGGAAAACTTTCGTGCTATGGGTTTCTCCACATGTGTTCTTCATACATTATGGTAAGGGCACCTTGAATACTCAGTATTTCATGCACTTATCATATTCATTTAGAGATTCATTCAAGCATTCATTGCTTAGGTCATATTAGGGTTTAATCAATGCATATTAGGGCTTTCTTTAACAAGGGATTTTCAATGCACCTAGGGTTTTCATCTTCAACAAGTGATTCTAGGGTTTCATTACACAAGGTTATCATCTTTGACAATGCAAGGGTTTGCACCTAGGGGTTTTCACTAAGTGTTTTCTCCTAGACAATACACCATGGTTTTGCACTTAGGGTTTTCTCGTAGACAATGCACCTAGGGATTTACACATAGGATTTTGAACTTATGGTTTTAAACTTGTTGCTGGGGTTTTTCCATCATATTGATATGCCTTGGACAATGTTACTACTTCTTATATATGCTTTATCACATTTTCTTGCTAGGGAAACTTTCATGCTATGGGATTCTCCACATGTGTTCTTCATCCATTATGGTAAGGGAATCTTTAATACTTAGTATTTCATGCACTTGTGATATTCATTTAGGGTTTCATTCATGCATTCATATCTTAGGCTTCATTAGTGCATATTACAACTTGCTTTAACAAGGGATTTTCAATGCACCTCAAGTTTTCATCTTCAACAAGCAGTGCTAGGGTTTCATTACCCAAGATTATCATATTTAACAATCCAAGGGTTTGCACTTAGGGTTTTCTCTTAGATAATTCACTTAGGGTTTATAAATAGAGTTTCAAGGATGCAATATGCAAAACGAGTGATAGGAACATTCGTTCATTCATTATCCATGAGTAACACATGGCAAATTTATACAAGTCTAATGAGCTCAAATTCTTAAAGAAGAAGCCCCCAACATAAAAAATTATGTGAGATACCCTTGGTTACAAGCCAACCAAGATAGCTTAAGTATTAATCATTATTATTTAATTTGTCCTTTATAGATGGTGATATACAAAATGCAATTGTGACATCTTGCATTTTTACAATTGATAGATCCAAATTCATCTAAGGGAGATAATTGTATAAATAACTAGACAAACCATTCAATTGTTTTTAATTTCTCCATTATCAACATCTTTAGCCATGAGATGATTAAATAAGGAAATGGCTGATTAAGTGGATTGAATTGAATCTTGCTCTAACATACATGACAACAACAACAACTAATCCTGCAAAACAATGAAGATAATATGAATAGTGTGCAAATCAATGAAGATAATATGATAATCCTGCAAAATTATAATATGCACTTAAGGATAAAAATAAACTGTAACTAACAATATTATCTAGTTATGCTTGTAAATCCTTTTGAACTTTTTGAACTTTTTAAGGCACATAATTTAAGGAGTGAGTGTAACAACTCAATGCTTTTCAACCTGCTGCATGGGCCCACAAATTTTCATGTCAATAAACTTTAAATTTTGGCTTATTATGATGGAAAATCAGGGCCGCAAATCAATTGCATCACTTGTTTTAATTCCTAATCACTATCCCCCTCCCATTCCAATGATTGTCGTTGCGAAAAATCCTGACTGTATATAAGGGGACTCTATCATGAGCATGACAACTAGGAATGTTTGACACGAAATGGCGACCACATTAAATAACACCACATAATTACATTATTAAATAACATGATTGTAACAACCCTGGTCAAAATTCCATGTAATAAAAGTTAATAAAGGAAAAATAATAACCACAGTTGATGGGACACTTATTCCAAGCTGAATGTTGGGAAAGACATCCTAGTATGGGTGTTCATTTGGTTATTAATGGCTAAGGAAATTGGCAAAGGCAAGGGCTAAGGCTTTGGAAAGGAAAAATGGAATTTTTAGCACATTTATTTATGAAAATAATGGAAATTAGGAGAAAATGAAGGTGAAAGGTTACAAGTTGCACTTGAGGAGGAAAATGAAGGGAAATAATGGAAAATGAAGAAAATAGAGGCCTCATTCATAAAAGGCTTCTGAGGATCAATTGGTAACGTTTTGTCAGTTTAGTGTTGGAGCTCTCTCGTTATTCTCTCTCTCTCTCATACTCTTGGATACTTTGAGTTTTTCTTGGAGCACTCTTGGAGGGTTTGGCATACTTGGATTTTTGGAGCAAGAAGGCAAAGGAAGAGCAGGAAATCGCAAGAGGATATTAGGATCAAAAACTACAACGAGATTTTTATGCAGGTACCAAGTTACATGTATGTTTTCCTCACTACTTTTGGCATTCATGGAATTTGCATGTGGATTTTTGGTCATGATCTATCACTGACATGGAGGATTGCCTGGATTGATAATGGATTTCCTAACCTTTCGATTTTCTGGATAGCCATGGAGATTGTGGGTTTATTTCCTTATTTTGTTTTGGTTGGTTCTCATGTTTCCTTATCTTGGGTTGAGTTATTAGTTCCTGGAAGCCTTGGTTGGACAAATTCTCTGGAAGCCCTTGTTTTGTTTTGGTTGTTTATCATGTTTCCTTAGCTTGGGTTGAGTTATTAGTTCCTGGAAGCCCTGGTTGGACAAACGCTTTGGAAGCCCTGTAACAACTTGGGTTGAGTTACTAGTCCTGGAAGCCTTGGTTGGAAAAACACTTTGGAAGCCCAATGACAGTTGCGGGTTGAGTTACTATTCCTAGTAGCCTTGGTTGAAACAAACGCTTTGGAAGCCCTGAAAGGATTGGATAGAGACCAATCTGATGATGGATTTGTGATGTCCGACCGTGAGGTGGAATCATTGTTTGATGGGTTGAGGTGGATGGCCTCTGGAAGCCTTGAATGGTTTTGGATTCATGTGTTCTATGAGATTCCACATTCATGCTTGGAATATGGCTTGAGGGTGAATGACTAAAGAGAGATTTGGCTCAACCATTCTATGGTCGGGTGGAACGTGAAAGTCCCATCCTAGGTTTGGATTTTACATCATCAATATGAAGTTATTTCTCTTTGTATTTCTATAATTATTATAATGGTTTATATGTGGATCATATGGCTATGATTTCATTGGGATTTATGTTGCTATTATGTTGGTTATATATATGTTTTATGACAGTACCTATTATGGCCCTCATCATGTTTTTAATTGTAAAAGAATAAATAATGTATCTATGACCTAATGGATGAAATGGTAGTCAATGTGTTGAGGCGTCAATGTCTCTTAGCGATTCTCAGCTAAGTATGACACCCCTGTGCTCAGATCTATTATTTACGATTGTAGATTACATATTCATTATATGTTTGACAAAATTCTTGTCATGGTTAGTAGGGGTCCAGTTAAGGTCTTATTCAAGTAATTGCTCTTTGCACTGTCATTTACCTGTTATCTTACTATTCTGAATATGTCATTCTATTCTAGGCAGTGACCTGGTCTCTGGGCCTAAAAAATGGCTCAAACCCTGGGGACGCTGGCACAACACTGTGCAAAAAAGTCCCTGGAAACTGGCTTGCAGGCCTCTAAGAGTGTGTAGAGGTCCTCAGATGCTAGCATTCCCATAACATGAGAGCGTCCAGAGGCCAAGTGGTCCAAAATCTTAGTGGGACCTAGGGGCTTGTTGGCATAAAGGTTGGATTGGTTCCTAAAGGTCCTAATGCTGATGTTGAAAGTCTGTATGGTTTGTTTCTGTCGGTTCCACTTCCTTAACGTGACTGAGGAGGTAAAATCATATAATAGTGGCATCTCGTTGCATGTTTACCATGGTTGGTTGGTTTCTTACATAGATGTGGGAGGAGGGTGTTACAGAGTGGTACCAAAGCATGGTTTACCCCTCAGATTGGATGGGATGTGTGTTGGTTGTGCCTGCATGTCAGTTGCATGTGTCTCTCTTACACTTGCATTCCATGTGCTTGTTGCGTTTTCATAATGTTGATCATGGTTGTAGTATTGTTGCCATGTGGAAGTTGAAGTTGTTATTGTGGAGTGTATCGTCATGAGTGTATGATTGGTTACATGTTGTTATATGTCACTTACATGTATCATTACTGCATTCTTGGTTACATTCTTGTATGTTTGGTTGCATTCTTGTATGCTTGGTTGCATGTATCATTCTTGTAGGTTTGGTTACAAGTATTTTTCTTTTATGCTTGATTACATGTGTTTATACATGTGTATGGTTGCTTACGCATTGCTTATGCATGCTAATGTTTGCATGTGGTCAAGTGTACAATGATGTAGTGGTTGTTGTCATGCATGAGGTCATGGTATGAGTTGTTGATAAGGTCATGCATTGATCACCAGACCCTAGTTAGAATGATGGTTGCATGGTTATATGCTTATGTGTTATGTTTCCATATTCTTTCATGATTATGTTATACATGTATCACACTAATTTGTTGATCTTGCAGAAAAGGTATCCTCCTTGAACTATACCAAGGAACATTGGTTTATTGTGATTTGGTTTAGTTGACATAATATATTTTGTAGGAAGAATGATCAAATGGATAGAAAGATGGTAGAATACAAAGGCTCTCCCCATGAATAAAATGAGTAGTATGGTGTTGGGAACTCTTCCAATTTGGAAAATACACTGAGAAGCTTAAAGGAAAAAATAAGGTGTTGCAAGGTAGATAATGACATAATCATGTAGGTCCATGAGAAACAACCAGAGGTAAATGTAATGATACTTCAGAGTTTTTCAAATTTACAGCGACAGGGAACATGTCGGATCAGTTATGAGCAGAGGAAAGAACTAATGGGGAGTATGGTAGTAGGTTACATGGGGGTCACAGTAAGATATAGATGACACGGTTAGAGACGACAAATTGTTGGACACTCTGGAGAGGAGAAGGGATAGACACATGTATTATTCTAGTTTTGATTCAATTAGGCACTATGATCATCATCGTTATCATCCTTACAGGAGGAGTGATAGGGGATAATTTCCAATGAGTTTAATAAATAAAATCCACCTACTTTTGATGAAGAGATGAAGAAACCACATGATGCAGTGGCATGGTTTCTTGGCATGAGGAAGTTCTTCAAGTCACATGAATATTCAGAGAACATGAAAGCCATAGTAGCTACGTTTAGTCTCAAAGGTAAATCAGACATTTGGTGGGAACGCGTGAAGAATATCAGATGCATTCATGAGGAATACTTGACTTGGAGTGAGTTTGAGAAACTATTGAAGAAGAAGTATCTGTCAGGGTAAAATAATTCTATGAGCTAAAGATGAGATCCATGACAGATGAGGAGTACACTAGTAGGTTCTCGGAGTTATTGAGGTATGTTCCTTATATCACTGAGGAGAAGGCCAAGATTCAAAGTTTTATTAGTGGATTTCTGGTTGCATTCAGAGATAGGATTAAGCTTGATGAGCCTAGATCATTGAAGGAGGTCATTCAAAATTTAAGGCAAATGTTATGAACAATCAAAGCGCAGAGCTGAGACTAAGCCATAATGGAAAGGTAATGCAAAGAACAAAGGAAAATGGGATATAAAGCGAGAAAGAACTCAAGGTACAGATAATAAAGAGAATTTTACACCATCTAGGAAGTTTAATGCATCAGATAGAGGATAGGGACATCGATCTAAGGAGAAGAATAAGGGTGCAGGCTGGAAGCCTATAAAGTGTTTGACTTGTGGCAAAGATCATCGCAAGAGAGATTGTCTGCAGAATAAGGGTGGTAGGCCTTAGATATATAGTGCACATGACACACAAAATGTTGGGGATGTTGGTCAGAGCATTCCTCATATCATGCAACATTGGATAAAAAATGCAGACCATCAGGCATCTAACATTGAGATGGACGGTAACAGTTGTGATCAAGTTGTTTCTATTTTGATTGACCCTGGATCTAATTATAGCCATGTTAGTCCCGAGTTGGTGGATACATGCGATTTGAGTAAGGAATTGCATGTAGAATCTTGGTTAGTGTAGTTGGCTATAGGTACCAAGAAGCGAGTTCACATTGGGTAAGAGCTTGTGCATTGATTTTAATGGTATGCCTACCGCAACACATTTGAATGTATTACTGTTGGGATCATATAGTATGTTTTTGGGCAGGGATTGGTTGTATTTTCATGGAATCAAGGTGGATTTTATGAAAAAGCCACTGAGAGTGTTGATGACAATGGAGAAACAAGAGTCTTACAGGGAAAGAAGAAAGCCACATCAGTTAGGATGGTGGTAGTTATGCAAGCAAATTGTAGTCGCAGGAAAGGGTGTATGTTATTTGTAGTTCACATTTCTAGTGAAAAACGTAAGGAAGTTGAGGATGGAGATGTGTTGAGAAGGTACCCAGTTTTACAACAGTTGAAGTATGTATTTCCTGAGGACATTATAGAGTTTTCACCTCACAGGGAGGTAGAATTTTATACTGAGTTGGTGCCAGGGGTAGCTCTGGCATCAAAAGCACCTTACAGGATGAGCACGCCTGAGTTGGTAGAATTGAAACTACAATTGAAGGAAATGTTGGACAAGGGATATATTAGGCTAAGTGTATCACCTTGGGGTGCACTGATATTGTTTGTGAAGAAGAAAGATGGTACTCTCAAATTGTGCATTGACTACAGGAAGTTGAAAAAAGTGACCATTAAGAACATGTATATGTTGCTAAGGATTAATGATTAATTCAATCAACTGAA
Source organism: Pinus taeda (assembly GCA_000404065.3). Taxonomy (NCBI): domain Eukaryota; kingdom Viridiplantae; phylum Streptophyta; class Pinopsida; order Pinales; family Pinaceae; genus Pinus; species Pinus taeda. The sequence continues at coordinate 25,672 of APFE031437563.1, forward strand.
ATGAGAAACAATGTTCTCTAAGATCGACTTCAGACTGGGATACCACTAGGTACACATCAAAGAGGAGGAAATTTACAATACAACTTTCCAGACCAGGTATGGGCATTATGAGTTTGTTGTAGTTCCACGTGGTTTAACTAATGCTCTAGCTACATTTATGTGCTTGATGAATAGTTGTTACATGAAAAATTGTCACCATGACTTTCTGTAATCAATATGAGTCTATCACCACTCATACATACCTCCTTTGCAAGTATTAAACCTCAGCTCTGCATATCAAGCTTTGAAAATGAGAGAAAGACCTTATAAATCTTTAAAACTCTGGTTTCACACTTTCTCTTAGCATTACCTGTGGTGCCACACCTACTGGTCATGTCCCCTATGCACATGACCACTCTGTATCTGCATTTATGGGTGCGAACCCCTTTAAAAGTTAAAAAGGTGCAAGTTTATTCTTAAAAACTCACTTTGAGTCAATTCTGGAAGCTTCTAGAGGGAATCTTGCACTGGCAAGTTCGCTCCTTAAGGGTGCATGCATCCCATTCCTTAAGGAGCTAACCCATTGATGTGAGGAGCTTATCCCCTTGAAGGAGGACTCTATCTCTTCAATGGTGGACCTGTAACCTCCTTCCCTTTCACTATAAAATGAAGCTTTGGGCTGGTTACTTGGGAGGTTGAAAGCTGAATATTTTTGAGGGTATATGCTGCTAGAACTTAGTCTTCCTAATTGAGCTTTTGAGAGGAAAGATCACATACCTTTTGATCTCATTTGGGAGAGAGTGAGGCTTGTCAAAGTAGAGGAGATTCCTGCCTGGACCCTAGGAAGATCTTGTACAACATCAAGGCACCAAGGTTGTAAAGTTCTTCTTTCTTAAAGTTAATACAATCAAGTTTATTTTCCTCAATAAGATGTGTTTAATGGTTTATTTCATAGAATCCTTGATCACTATGATGAACATGATTTATTATATTAGCTATGCAAGTGTTCTTTGATGTGTGCTTGTTTGTGTTTGTAGGTTATTAAAAGGCAACTCTTTGAAGCTGTTGGAGCAAGGCTGTCACAAACTAGCATTGGACTTAAGGTAGGGTCTAAAACACCTCTTAGTTTTTATTAATAAATCAAAATATGTTTAGAGAAAAATAGATTTGCTTGTCCTGCTTGTTGCTAGATATCAATTGATACTAGGGAGATTGGTCTTGTCTACAAGAACGATTTATCCGCTTAACAAATTGGTGACTCCACTGGGGATGAGATTTGATTGTTTAATTTTCCTTTATCTTTGATTCGAGAAAATTGGTTTTTTTGTTTCTAGTTTTTACTTGATGTGTGTGGGATTGGGTAGTTTGTCAGTCCTGGATTGATTTTTTATTTTTATTTTTTAGATCGCACAACCCAAAAGATATTGCACGATGGTTATTTCTGGCCATCCTTATCTAAAGATTGTTTAAATGCAGTCTGGAAATGCCACAATTGCCAAATTTTTGGTTGAAAGGTGCGTGCTCCACCTGCTCCTCCCCACCCTATAATTGTCGTTGGTCCTTTCGCGAAATGGGGTATCGATTTTATTACATGTAACCCTCACTCGGCCGGGGAGCATGTGTATATCATCCTTGCGGTAGATTATTTTACCAAGTGGGCCAAGGCGATGCCTACATTTTCGGCAGATGGCAAAACTGCTTCTATTTTCATTTTCAATCATATAATTGCTAGGTTCGGTGTTCCTCAAGTGATTATCACTTATCATGGGAGTCATTTCCAAAACATCATGATGACTGAGCTAGCAAATCAACTTGGCTTGCGTCACGATAACTCTACTCCATATTACCCACAGGCTAATGGTCTAGTTGAGGCATTCAACAAAGTTTTAGTCACCATGATCCGACGAATCATTGGTATTCATTGGTCGAATTGGCATAACATGTTATTTTCAGTGCTTTGGGCGTACCGAACCTCAGTCAAAACATCAACAGGTTTCACTCCTTCTCAATTTGTTTACAAGTTGGAAGTTGTGTTACCCATTGATTACAAAATTCCGTCATTGCAAATAATCATAGAATTACTTCCAACCACTTCCGAAGAGGAAAAACATTTGTTATACTTAGCTCAATTAGATGAGAATCAAAGTGATGTTGCATTAGCAATCGAGACTCATGCAAAAAGGATAAAGGCTCAGTATGATCAAAATGTTACACCTCGTAATTTTTTGGAAGGGAACCTAGTTTTATTATACGATCAAGCTAACGATAAGCTAGGGGCTGGAAAATTCGTACCCATGTGGCATGATCCTTTTGTTGTTAAGCACAAGCTGGCCAAAGGGGCCTATGAATTAGTAGATTTTGACGGTGTCTCTTTAGGTAAACCTAGAAATGGGCTTTATCTGAAAAGATATTATGCTTAAAGTTTGGTGTGGAGATTCTAGTTAGAATAGATTTCTTTCTAGTTGGTGTGTTTTAGATTAGAAAGTGTGCCTAGTTTAAAGAGTGTTTTGTCGTTATTCTTGCTTATCTTGGTTTTACTCTTGATACTGCAGATGTTGGCGTCTTCTCAAACATACATTTGTTTTTCTGATTGTGCTTGTCGTAGTACACAGAATATTTCTTCTGTAGCTTGGGTTATCTATTCACCCTCTGACGAGTTAGTATCTATGCATGGGGTAAGCCTTGGTCAAACAACAAATAACATTGCAGAGTATAGTGCAGTGATTGAGTTATTATCTGAATCCATCTCATTAAGATTATTTTTGAGAGTTCATCTCTTGGAACGTGAATTTGACTACATTGAATATCAACATATTCCAAGATATTTAAACACATTAGCAGATGCAGTTTCTTCTCAAATGTTAAGTAGACATTTGCAATAATCAAGACAGTAAATTTAAGAGCATTCCATAAACATGTTATACAAGATAACCAGTAATAATGATATATCGTAGCATATAAGTGTGTAAAAATATACATTGTCTTCGATCATAGGTTGAAAAACACCTTATGATCGGCAAAAATGATAGCACAAAAATATATAAATGTCATATGAAGTCTACAAAGGCGATCATCCTATCCCTGATGATGATCACGATAAGAAACCACTACTCGGGCTACCCTACAAAGGAACCTCCTAAAAGGTCTTGGGACCCCAATCACATAGCGCTGAAGCCTAAGAGGAATATCATCTATGCTAGTCTTTGGAATATCTACTATTAAGCGCTCTAGATGACTCTTCAATTCGGCCAAGGTCTTTGTTGATTGGTCTTGTGGGGCCGGTGCCGCAGCAGCCTGGTGTCTTATCTCATAGGGCGGGAGAGTGGTTGGTCGCCGTGGACCCACATCTGCATTTAAAACTTTTTACTATCAGTCTTTAGACAATTTAAAAAACAAAAAAATATATAATTAGAAAATGTTGAAAACAATTTTACCTGTATCATCCCATTGCTCTCCTGGTGGAAGAGCCATGTTTGGATCACCATGATAATCCATCCCAGCATATGGAAAATCTTGTATCACGAAAAGTTGGTTTCCCAACCAACGAAAATACTCAGGTGGGAATCGAACAACCTCAGTCCCCTCCTCGGGATGGCGAGCCATGACTGCAACCCAGTGCATAATCCTAGGATCTCGGGGAAGTCCAGCCTCAACGGTAAGTTGCCATGGAACCAGCATAGGTACCCTCTCTAAGGCAAAGCTCACAACTAAGTAACCATATCCAAAGTTCTTTAGTTGTCCATTCTTAGCCCTAGTCAATTGGCCTTTCACATTGGCCAACATAGCATCGCACTAGTTGAAGATGGTGCCTCGGAAGCAGTCTACTACCATGTGCATTTGGGAACCGGTAGCTAGATGCAATGCTGCGCTCCCACATAGTCTGGTGACAGTAAATGCGATCACTTTAAGTTCAAGATGGGTGATGGTTTTAACATCTATCTGTTTGTCCGCAGTTTGGACATTGCAAAACTCTAGTCGGAGACTAGCGATAGACTGGCCACCTAGCCTAGACCGGAATAGAGATAATCCTTCGCCTCTCTTTGGAAAACCAGTCAGAAAATAAATGTCCTCTGGCTCGATTTTGAGCTGGTGGCCACCAATAATGAAACACTGGTCCTGTGTGCTCCACTTGTCTACCAGCCATTGTAGAAAGTCTACCTGTGCCCTCATGCTAGGTATGGCCCAAAATTTCAATAATCCACATGCTCTTAAAGCCTGTATTGAAGGTGGATGGACTAATGCGGCTTGATCCACATCTTCGTGTTCCCTTTCCCACCAAACAAGCATTTGGTGTACCTGCATTGCAAAATAGGCGGATTAGTGTATTGTAATTTCAAAACGTTTGGGCAGAAATGAGAAAATATAGGGTTTCAAAACGCGTTTCGCAGGGTCCACACCCGCTGGGTTAGGGACAGTGCATAGGTTTGCACTCATCCTTAAGGGAAGGTGTGAGACCTCGACTTTTTATTTTGTATGAAAAAGTCGTGGTTCGCAGGGTACACATGGTACGCCTGCGCAACCACCACGAGCGATTTTTAACCAAAATTTTCTTTAAAAAATGAATTTTAAAGCCCTAAAAATGAAAATGAAACAGATGAAGTGCAAGTCAGGGATGATGTGGATTACCTGGAGAGGACGGTTCTCGATTCCAGCGGTCGGATTTTCCACAATCTTCACAGGAAGTTTTCTTACCAAAAGCTCTTACGTTTTACTCCAAAGTCAAACAGTGAAAATGAATTTGCAAAAGCCCTTCTTATAATATTTTTTGAATAAATGAATTTTTAATTTGTTTATTTTTCACTTTGAAAAGGTCACTTTTGATGCATTTTTATCAATTTTAAACAGATATGTGTAATGTTTGTAGTTTTTGTGCAGAATATTGGGTTTTTAGGGAGAATTGATCATTTTCAACAAAAAACATAGGAGTGCTCTTTAAGCTCTTTTTTGACTTGTAAAATATGAAAAGATTGCCGAGTTTTTCTTTTTAGACTCGTTAAAATGGAATTAAAAGGACGGTCCACTTACAACTCTTTTCTGACCATATAAACATGAAAAGATTGCCGGACTTTTGTCGTTTCATGTTAGATATTGGTAATAAAACGATGTGTTTTCGATCATTTTTTTACTTTTTCAGATTAAAGACACTAATTATGAAAAGTAATCCTTGATCATAATGGTTAAGCGGTTCTCTCAAGTATTATTTTATACTTTTTCGGGCTTGGGAGACACAAATTTACAAAAAAGGACAACCATGGAGTTTTCTTAAGTTTTTCTTTTGACTCCCTAAAATTGAAAAACGCCGAGTTTCTCCTATACTGGTCTCGTTAAAATTTAACAGTAAAGGACCTGTTCAATTTCAAATAGGAATGGACCAATCCTTCTTAGGGTTTGAATCTTAAACTAAGTTGGACTCATCCAAAGGATGGGCTTATAATCAAGCAAATGTTACCCTCCTCAAGCTTGTCAAAAATAAAGAGGTACTTGCCAGAAATGGTGGGGGAAAGGAGAGAAAAATGACCCTGATTGTTATACTTTGTCTGTTGAAAAGCAGTTAACCACTCTTGAACACGACACTTTTTTGTCACCTGGGTTGGGAAATCCTTTGTCTAATAGTTAATCAAACCATATTGAAAGTCTTCAGCTAGTTTTCGGATATTAGCTTTGGGTCAATTGTAACCAAACCATCTGCAGTGTCGTTACGTGTTCAAGAGGTCAGTTCAAATAAACCATTCATTTGCAAAATATCTATCATCCATCTTGACCATCCCTGAGTTAGTCCTTGCCAAATATATTTCTTCAAACTTGATCTATGATTTCGTGTGTTGGGCTTGCCTGCAATGGATCGCTTTCTATCGACTCCAACTCATTATCTAGAAAGATGATCTAGAAATCGTCAATAACTTGGAATCTGCATGCCTCAATGGCGGGGTTCTCGCCTTTGACGACAGGTTGCATCATTGACCTTCGATCAAAGGATTCTGTGACGTGTTTGACATCGACTCATTCATTCACATTTCATGGATTGTACTGAGTACTTTGAGGGCCATTGACATTACTGGTGGTTCCTCTCACACTTGTTAACAGTTTACATCATTAACTGGTAATAAAGTGGTTTCTACCATGTTTGACTTCGACACATTCATTCACATGGATAGAATCGTACTAGTTCGAGAAGCAGAAATGAAGACCTTGGATCTAGTTTCCACCATCTAGGCTGCGAGGAACTTTGCTATTCATTATATAGTGTACTATTCATAAACAGATGGCTGCACCCATACTGTGTCTACATATGTCTATACTTGTGATGTATTACAAAATCATTCATGAATCAAAACAGTTTAGATAGTTTCTAGTCAGTTTTGAATCAGAACAGTTTAGATAGTTTCTAGTCAGTTTTGATCTAAGTATGGGAATTCCTACCTCAGTGATGATATGATCATATATATATATTTTGCATTGAATGTTTTTACAGGTTCCGACAGGGTATCCACAGGAAGATCCTTGAAATGATAAAACACTTCACTCTTCTTAGATGACAAAAACCATCCTCATCTATTACAGACTTCACACTTTAGGGGGCAATCTGTTACACGAAAAATTGTCACCATGACTGTCTGTAATCAATATGAGTCTATCACCACTCATACATATCTCCTTTGCAAGTCTTAAACCTCAGCTTTTCATATCAAGCTTTGAAAATGAGAGAAATACCTTATAAATATCTAAAACTCTAGTTTCACACTTTCTCTTAGCATTACCTGCGGTGCCACACCTACTAGTCATGTCCCCTGCGCACCTGACCGCTCTGTATCTACATTTATGGGCGCGAACCCCTGTAAAAGTTAAAAAGGCACAAGTTTATTCTTAAAAACTCACTTTGAGTCAATTCTGGAAGCTTCTAGAGGGAATCTTGCGCTGGCAAGTTCGCTCCTTGAGGGTGCATGCATCCCATTCCCTAAGGAGCTAACCCCTTGATGTGAGGAGCTTATCCCCTTGAAGGAGGACTCTATCCCTTCAATGGTGGACCTGTAACCTCCTTCCCTTGCACTATAAAATGAAGCTTTGGGCTGGTTACTTGGGAGGTTGAAAGCTGAATATTTTTGAGGGTATATGCTGCTGCAACTTAGTCTTCCTAATTGAGATTTTGAGAGGAAAGATCACATACCTTTTGATCTCATTTGGGAGAGAGTTTGTCAAAGTAGAGGAGATTCCTGCCTGGACCCTGGGAAGATCTTGTACAACATCAAGGCACCAAGGTTGTAAATTTTTTCTTTCTTAAAGTTAATAAAATCAATTTTATTTTTCTCAATAAGCTATGTTTAATGGTTTATTTCATAGACTCCTTGATCACTATGATGAACATGATTTATTATATTAGCTATGCAGGTGTTCTTTGATATGTGCTTGTTTATGTTTGTAGGTTATTAAAAGGCAACTCTTTGAAGCTGTCGGAGCAAGGCTGTCACAAACTAGCATTGGACTTAAGGTAGGGTCTAAAACACCTCTTAGTTTTTATTAATGAATCGAAATATGTTAAGAGAAAAATAGATTTTCTTGTCCTGCTTGTTGCTAGATATCAATTGATACTAGGGATATCAGTCTTGTCCGCAAGAACGATTTATCCGCTTAACAATAGTGTGTTGCGTCTTCATTTGGATAAGTTTGTTATTGTGTTCATTTATGGCATTTTGGTATATTCTAAAAATGAGGAAGAGCAAGTTGAGAATTTAGCAACAATGTTGAGGTTGTGAGAGAATCAATTGTATTCTAAGCTCAACAAGTGCAGTTTCTTTCAGACTGAGGTACCTTACTTGGGACATGTTTTCTCCAAGGAGGGCATTGCATTAGATCCAGAAAAGATAAGGGCCATCATGGAGTGGGTAGATCTAACGAATGTAGATGAGGTGAGATCTTTCATGGGATTGGCAGGCTATTATAGGAGGTTCATCAGGAACTTATCAAGAATTTATTATCCTATTACGTAATTGCAAAGGAAAGTTAACAAGTTTGAATGCAAAGAGGAGTTTGAGGCCAAATTTGAGCATCTTAAGCAGTTGTTGACACATGCACCAATGTTAAATATTGTAGATCCAAACAAAGAGTTTGTGGTATGCATAGATGCTCTCAAGAAAGGACTTGGTGGATTCCTTATGTAGGTTGGACAGGTGGTGTGTTATGAGTCGTGAAAACTGAATGATCACATGAAGAACTACCCCACACATGACCTTGAGTTGGCAACGATTATACATATGTTGAAGATGTGGAGACACTATCTTCTGGGTAGGAGGTTTACATTGATGAGTGATCATAGTGGTTTGTGATATCTAATGGACCAAGAGAGCCTGAATGGTAGGAAAGCTCAGTGGTTGGGCACACTCAGTGAGTTCGATTTCAATATCAGGTACATCAAAGGAAAAGAGAATAGAGTGGAATAGGTAAATCCCTTAGTAGCTATGAGCTCCTATGGGATAGATTTACAGGATAGGATCTTTTAGGCATGTCAGCTATGTTATAGCTCCATTTACCACCCTTGGTATTTATGATGCTTGGTTTATGGCCTAGGGCAACCCCTCCTTCCAGAGTTGGTCCAAATATTTTAAAAACAATGTTTTATTCCCTATATGCTACTTTGCCTTGAGATAAAAGTGTGTACACGCGGGTTAGTCAATACCCAACCCATGTGTATGTGTTAAAACACTTAAAAAAATTAAATTTCCTTAAATATGGGTGGAGTTCGTGGTTTTTACCTGTTGATTACCTCCTATTGCCCGTGGCCCAACTGTTTCCCAACTAAAAAACTAGTTGGGAGAAGTATAAATAGACTTCTATGGGAAGGCCTTAAGGAAGAGAAGAGATAGAATTATCATACTAAGATTATCCCTGATTGAGTCTGAAGTATCCTTGTGCTTCAAGCACTTCCCCAAGTTTCAGGAAACCCTTGTTTCCTTGAGTGTTGATATTCTCCCACTTGCTTGAGATATCATGGTATCGATTATGGAAGGAGGCCGTTGAAGACTGGGACTAGACGGATCTGGAGGATGGTTCCACTTGGAGTCGGAAGAAGAAGACTCAGGTGAATTCTCTGTGTGTTAGTTATAGCTTTCTACAATAAAAAGAAACATTGTTTTGTTCCTGAGATTAACTTTGTTTATGCATCAGATATTGTTGTAATTCATGTATGAATGTTATTTTGATGTATAACTAATCATTTTGCTTGTATGATATAAAATTAGTTTCATTAAAATGTTTTATCTATATGCTGCTATGTATGTTCGAATTGGTTGATTTGCAGATTCAAAGATCATAAGGAGTTGTAGAGGGTTTGAAACCTACTGGAACTTCCCAAATGAAGGACATTCAGGTATGGTCGTTATCACATAGTTCGTTTATATAAGCATGTTGCCTGAGTTGTATGAGTGTTTCTTACTGTAGTTTTCTCTTGCTCTATTGGGGTTCCAACCCAAAGCCCTAGGGTACTTATTCCCATAATAGAATTGGCGATTCCACTGGGGATAACAATCTTGTTATTCCTAGTTTGGGTTGTTTAGTGTCAATCAGGGCTCATTTCTTGGTTTTCATGCTGTGACAGGATTGTTTGGTCCAGTAGAATCTCAGACCTTAAGTCTGATCTTTTTTATCTACCTTTATTTTTTATTTTTCTTGCAAAGCTTTGTATACGCACTTTAGTCTATTTACGGTAGCGTACACACACTTGTTTCTGTGAAGTGAACCCATGTATACACAAGTTTCCTTTATCAGAAGCACATGTACATGCCTCTATGCTTGAACACAATCGTGTATACCATTTTTTGCATTGTTTTTTCAAATCCCTCTTCCTAGAAAGATTTGTTTCTTGGTCTGTTTGGTCTATGAGTGGTCAATTTCTGTCTTTAGAATTTTATTATTCAGTGAGCTTACTGTTTTGAATTCTCTTACACTTTGAAAAGTTTTGGCCAAGGTTTGATTTTGAGTGAGTTTTATGATTTGTGTTTTGACACACAAGACTTCTTATAGAGGTTCTTGATTGTTCTGGTCCTACAGAATAGCAGATTGCTTTCAATCTTAGTGTCAAGCTCGATTATTGGTCTACTTGCTTTGCATTTCGTCATTTCGTGGCCTTACACCTTTTCTTGCTTCTTGAAAGTTTCTTTTGACAAATTTGAAAGTGTTTCTTTCCTGACTTCTTGGTTAGTTTGTCAAAGCTCTTTGCTGCCTTTTGGGTCGTTTAGTACAAGTTGAAGCCCTTTTTGTTCAAGTTTTCATTCGTTGTCAAATTTGAGACTTGCAAAGTTTCCTTGTGCTCTTCTTTCAGTCTTTGAGTCTTTGGTGGCATTTAGAGTGCTTTCGAAAGGTTGTTTTCGTTGCTTTTTGAAAAATAAAATTTCTTAAAAAACATTTTTTTTGTCTTCTTTTTCCAAGTTTGATTTTGGTTTCTTTTGATTTTTGAAAGTGAATTGTGATCTTTTTGGATTTGTCCTTCATGTTTGGAGAAGATTTTGTATTCAAAATTTGTATTCTTTTCAAACACTTAAGTTGGCCTATTAATAAGTTATAAACAATTGCTTTCGTTCTTTTTAGAGTAATCTAGGATCTTGTATCTTCATGTACACCTTCCATTAGGGTAGTTTTGCATTATTAAAGCATCAATAGTCTTTTTAGTTTTTGTGAGTTGAAGTGTGCTTTAAGAAAAGAAAAGAAAAAGTTTTTTCTTTATAGAAGTTTCGTAGAACCCAAGTAGAAATTTATTTTCATTGAAGAACAAATGATTGCATTCATATAAGTTAGTTTTTCATTAATTTCTTTTGCATCATGCAAACACCATTGGTTTCATTTCCATTTATCCCTTTGACTTAAAAGAACGTCCATCTAAAATCAAGCACTTAATAAAATAAACTAGAACTTTTTGTATTGTCATCGGAATATACCAACAAGTTTAGGTTTATTTAGGGCCTTTTATTATGTGAGAGGAGAGTAAAATCTCCAGGCCGCTCTAAATTGTAAAACTAGAAGTTTGATTAAAGAGCGAAATCCAATAGCGTTAGGGTGACCGGGAAAGCTCCATGAATGGGAGTTAAGCACGAGGGTTTGTGAAGATAAGGATGAGAGATACCCCCTCTCTTACTTGTCGGATCCTACCTCACGTCTATTCTGCTCGGCTTCTTATATGAGTTGGTGTTCATAGTTACTTATCCTAGGGATCCACACAGGTGGTTGCGGAGGGGAATCTCGTGGCACCTGAGGTTGACGTTGCGTCACGTTCAGTAGTACTTATAGAGGGCACCCTTGTGAAGCTTGGGGGCTTGCATTGGCAAAGGCTATTGTCTAGAGGTCAGCTTAACTACCTCTGATACATTCGCTAGTAGGCCTGGGGCGTAATTACCCCAGTCTATTTTCGAAAGGCCGTTATTATTAACTTTCTTATATTTTGATGTCCAGTCCTAATCACCCAAAGTGGAAACACTTGGAAGTTGTTTGATTGTTGATATATTTAGGGACAATTTAGTGAGATTTATATGCTCCTAGTCCACCTATCTTTTAATTTTCTTGAGTCTTTAAGTAGATTTTATAAAAACAACTCAAAGTGGCTGACTGACCATCTCGATGGTTTCAGAGACTTTGTGGGCTTTCACCTACGAGTCTAGAGCCTTCTCCTAGAAGGCATAGGAGCAATTGTGCCAGTGGTTTTCAACTAGTGGAAGCAGGAAAATCAAAGATTGATCCTCTGCTTGGGGGCATTAGTTCACAAGATAGACCTAGTGCTACTACATAGTTAGAGAGGAACACACTAGTTCTTTCTCAAATACTCTTCCAGTCGGAAGATAGTATTGAAGTAGAAGAGCTTTCAGAGTCGATTGCAGCTCCGAATTATCCTCTCTCTCCTGATCATCCAGACATTTTGTTATATGTTAGAACTCCGACTCACAGGCTTTCGAGCTAGGTCCACATACATCTATCCCTTCGATGACCACTGCTGGAAGCATGGCATCCACGAAGAGTGTTGCGAGCATGCAGACTTCCATATCTGTGCAAGGGGGAGGAACTATTTCCATCCCTTCTAACACTCCCAGAACTTCCTTATTTGGGTCTACTTCCATTCTGTCGATGAGTGGAAGTTCTTAAGCTAATGCATCTAGTTTTGGATTTTTCCCTTTTGGAATGCCCTCTCAAGGTATTCCTTTAGTTCCTTTGAATATACCATCAACCGCCTCTACATCCATGATGAGTGGATCAACTTATTTTTAGGGTTTCCCATTTGGAAGTGGTCATATACCAGATTCCAATCTAACAGTAGGGTCAATGCCTTTTCCTTTTACAAGTCAAGGTAGTAACCCATTTCAGAGTTGGACAAACCCTGCGGTTAGTGGGATAGGAGCTGGGAATCAATTTTTGGCCAACAAGGGAATGTGTCGTATTCCTCGGTTAATTCATTTCAAAGATTTTCACCCTTTGCTAATGATTGGAACCCTTATCAGGGGTTGTTAGCTCCTTTCAATACTTCCTTAGGGGGTATATTCACCGGTCACGGATGATATTCGGTAGGAGTTGGTCGAACTCCAAACTTTGCTAGACCACAAGGATCACTCTTTGGTTCAGTAGGCTCTACGAGTTACTTCGAGCAGCCTGGTGCCTTTCAAAATCCAGGTCATTCTTTTCAGACCTACGGGAACCTCGCCCAGTCTGGATGGAATTACCAAGGTCCTCCATGACTTCCTTTTCTGGCTACGCTTAATTTTCCAGACTTAACTAAATTGATGAATGATCCAATTAGGTACAATCCGGCTTGGCCTCCGGTCCCAACTAAACTTCCATCGGATATTCCAAAATTCGAAGGGAAGAATGGTGAAGATCCGAGAGACCATGTGACCACATTCCACTTATGGTGCTCATCCAACTCCCTGATAGATGATTCAATCAAGTTGAGGTTATTTTAGTGCACCTTAACTGAGAATGCGGCCAAATGGTATATAGAGTTGCTAGGGGTCACCTTTACTTCTTTCACTAATTTGGCTAATATTTTCTTAAACCATTTTCAGTTGCCTGTTTGCTATGAAGCCAAAATTGAGCTTTTGGCCAATTTTCATCAAGACACGACAACGCACATTTTGGATCATATCCAGGAATGGAGATGGAGAAAGAGGCTTATCAAAGCTGAAATTCCACTAGAGTTCTATCTCGAATGGTTTCTCAAATCTTTACAACCTGAGATCTCCAAGGATGTTTCTATTTCTGGTATTTATTTGGAAGAGCAGGAAATTTTTTCAAGCCTAGAAATTAGAACTGATATATTCTCAATCTGAGACTCTTCAGAAAATTCTACCTGACACTCCTAGATCCAAGGTTGATTTAGCCAAACCGAAGCCAAGCCCTCACGCTGATGGTATAGTTGGATCAATTGACACAAATATGGTGAACCTTTTGAAATAATTGGTGGGCCGCAGTATTGCAGCAATAATGCTACAACTCCTGGGACTCCCTTCTTTAATTTTATCAACCCGGTAGTTCGTAACAAACTTGGAAGCAACGGTGCTGTATGCACAAGTACTAGCTCTTGCTGCAACTGTCACTTGGTCAGCTGGCACAAGTCCGCTAGGAGTTTAAGCCAACTTCTATGAGCTCTTCGAAGAAGCTTTTTAACTGATGGAAGAAAGCTAACTCATAGGAGGCTAATCTACTTGCAAAAAGAAGCGAAAAGCGGAAAGGAAATGCAAACCCTAGCAAACCCTAATTTTACTAGCTAGCCTTACTGATGCAAGAAAAATGATGAAATCTACAAAAAGGAATGTCATTGACTCTTAGAAAGGTAAAATGCATGTCACTACGTTACTTCTGAAGTGAAATATGAAAAGAAACATCTTTTTGTTTTTTTGAGTAAGTTGGCAGAATTATTGTGCATGTGCTTTAACTGTTTTTGACTGTGCAGAGGTGGATTGGCGAAAGGAAATGCTTGCAGGAGGTTGGGAAGTTAGAAGAGGGCCTAAGGGGTCCCTAGCACCCTTCCTGAGAATTTCACAGTGTTTGGATGTCAAGAAACCTATTTCGTGAGCTTCTACAGAAAGTCTACAGGGGTTCTACAGGACGTTCTGGAATTTCTACAGGATGTCTGTAATTTTCTACAAGATGTTCAGAAATGGGATTTTGGAGGATGGATGGAGGGAGAAATATGAAGGAGTGGGTATGGAGGGCAGATAATGGTGTCAGGAGTTCCAAGATTTGGGGGATGGAGCTGAAGAGTGGCGAGGATGGTTGGATTTGTTCAAGGCGGAGTGGAGCAATGTTGCACAAAAATATGGGAATTAGGGCAAAGTGAGCAAATGGAAAACATGAGGCAAGAATCCAGGTTGGAGGATGGAGCAGATGGGATTGATGGAGTACAGGTGGATGGAGAGGTTGTTAGCACCTAAATCTACCTTAGGCTGAAGGAAGGAAAAATTCAGGGTAACCACAAACCACGCTCAATATGGTAGCTAGCCCTACCAGAACAAGAGAGGGCTCTCTCCGTGTCACACTCAGTGAATAAGTAAATGAAATGGCCTGAGATGACTTACAGTGAAATATTGATCTTAGGCTAGTAAGTAATTATGGATACAAGAAGCGATTTTTATGAATGACTTAGTTTCTGGGATGGTATGGGACCAACGGACAACAATGAACAAAGAATTTAATACAAAGGCACATATTACTTCATTAGGCAAGACAGGTGAAAAGTCTAGCAATTTAGTTTGAAATAGTGCGGAATGGAGAGATTGCTTAAGAGGGTGAAAAGGGCATAAGTACATGAATCCTTTTCAACAGAAGAAAGAACAATGAACATGAAATTTTCCCACAGGCAGAGCAATAAAATTGAATTCTACCTTATCTAACTTAGAAAATTTCACTGGAAATTAATATGAAATGAACTATGAAACATAACAAGAGTCATATGAAACATAAGAGACACATTTGCTACACTCACAACCACATGAATCTCATGAAACAGAGCCACTGCCTTTCATTAATCCTCTGTAAAAAATATACAATGCAGAAACAGAGTTTCTTTCCCACAGTCTCCCAGAAGTTACCAGCCAACCAAACCTTTGCAAATGGTTTGCATACAATATATAGAATGTTCCATGAAGAGATATAACACTCAAGGGTGGGGGAGTTACTCGAATAATTACAAAATGGAGGTGGAAAGCCAACCATTAGCTACAGGTGCAACGTTACAAACATGACAAATGGCTTGGGGTGACTATTTGCCTTCCTTTGCCACTTGGATAGAAGCCCATTTGGAGTGAAAATAATTTAAATTCCACCTTAAATGCCAAAAAAGTGAAATTTAGATGAGCGGGCGCACTTTGGAGAAGTCGTGAATCGAAATTTCGCGAAACAGAGGTAAATTGGGCCTTTTTTCCTATATGCGACGTGCCACTTTGGCGCATGTTTTGAGGCACTTTTAGGAGTAAAAAATGTGCTCAAGTGTGCTTGTTGGAAAGCCTGTCCTGTCTACTTTCTAACCCAAGTGGAATTTTTGAATTTGGTGCTCATTTTCCCCTCCAAATCTTCATTCTCCCAAGACTGCTTCCTGTGTGTCAAAATAGGGGTAGAGAGGCCATTTTTTGGGTGTTTTTGACCTCCTGGAGACTCAAATCATGCCCAAATTTCTTGCCCAAGCACCAGTAGTCGTGATTTTGCATGGTGAATCCAAAAATGCAAGCCATTTGTCATTTGGAGCTCCCAATCCTACGCGCCGCGCCTGTGGCGCGACGCACAGGGAGAAAAAACCTGTGTTTGTGACCAAAAATTTCCATGCGACCAAAAATGTCCCAAATTCCTTGAAATTTGGGCTGGAGGTTCTCTAAGAGGCACTATGCTGGGCCATAGAAGTTTCAACCAAGATTCGAAGCTGATATTTCTCTTTTGCCTCTTTTGCCTCTTTTGTTGCTTTGCTCAATTTTGCCTTCAAGCTCCTTATCCGGGCCTTTGCACTCATGTTTCGTGCCCTGTAATGATAAACCATCCTCCTCAGTATGGTTTTGTCTCTATCAGCCTTCTCCAGCAGTCTCTCCAGGTGGATGTTGATCTGGTCTAGCTAGTACTCACGGTCATTGTTGATCTCTTGCTCCAAGGTAGTGAGCTTGATCCTTCTTTGTTGGGTAGCTTGTCGATTCAGTGAGGGTAGTGGGCTCATCCCTAACATGTTTGCCACTCCCGTGATGTCTCCTAGGAGCCTGCTCTTCCGAGGATGAGTCACTTTATGTCTTCATCCCATACTCTGCTAAATGCTCTGATGCCACGACTGCTGTGTGTACTGTACTTAGGCTGCCCTTTGATGATGATGTGAAGCTGGGTGCTTTTGTGATATCTGCCACCAAGGGGAACAATGAAACAAAAGGGAGTATTAGGAGGGGATTAATGTGATAGGAATAGGGGTTATGGGGAGAATTTTGTTTAGGGATATGTATGGGGTTTGGGTATTTGATAGGGTAGGGTTTTGGGGTTTTGACAAGGTAGGGTTTTTGGGTGTTATGTTGACCAAAGAGTGGAGGGATAGGGGATAGGTTTTGGTAGTATTTTAGGGTAGGGGTAATAGGAAAAATGAGAAAGGGAGGATAGGGAAAAATGGTAGGAGAGGGAAAATGGTAGGAAAACAGAACCTTGGCCTCAATACCTCAACTATGCAACCCTAGCCACCATAGTTTTGATGTTTTTGAGTGGTTGGTCTTATGAGTTTTGTGGCAATTGAACATAGCTAAGAACAACCATATCATCCATAAAATTTGATGAAAAAGTCATGACATAGAGCCTACCTATCAATTTGATGGGCTTCACAAGCAATTTGAAGTGATTTGGCATGATTTGGGCCCTTTGTGGGTGTGTGTCGTGCACCAAACCCAGTGCGCCATGCCCTGGGTGTGCGCCGTGCCTGTTGAAAAAATACACTGAGGGATGGCTCTGTGTGCACCATACCCATTGAAAAAATACACTGAGGGATGGCTCTGTGTGCATCGCGCCTTCTGTGTGCACCACACCCCTGTGCATATGCGCCGCGCTCCTGGAAACTGCCTCCAACTCTCTCCAAACACGCACTTTGCCTCTCAAACACTTTGCAATTTTCTCTATGACCTTGATTTGCAAAATGACCTTGTTTGCTTGTGGAAACTTTGTGGAATGAAGAATTTGCAGTTTTGGAGGAATATTTCAGTCAAAAGTTCAGGCCTTTTAGCCTTGTGCGTTGCGCTAGTGTAAATTTACATTGGAAAATTTCTCCCAGTGCGTCGCGCTCCCTCTGTGCGCCGCGCCTTTTTTCAAGAGCCTTTTGGAGGCCTTCCCTGTGTCCCAATTGGGTGTAGGATAGCTCGTTTGAAAGGTATTTGAGTCTAATTTCCAGCCTAGTTGGAATGTTGCAATTTTGAGTTCATTTTCCTTGTCAAAAATCAAATATCCCAAGACTGGTCAAAATGTGCCTAGTGAGGCTGCCTCAAGGTAGAGTGCTACTGAAGTCAACTTGTGAAGGTGGTACTCAACTCCAAATTGATCTCATGATAGCTAATTGGAAATCTTGTTGTGTCTAATTATCATTTTACTCATCAAGAAAGTCATTTGGCCAACCAAGCTATGAAAAAACTTGATTTTCCCAAGGTCACTTCAGAGGTGTATCAATTCTCCCAAGGCGATTGTATTTTTGACATTTCTATAAAACCATGGCACCTATGTAAAAAGTGAAGGAGATTTTTCTTCCTTGGTCTGTTTTGGAAGAAAACCTCTCTCCGTTTTCCCAAATTCATCTTGGATTGCTCAGAAACAACATTTGAGTGAAACCTATCCTGATGTGTGGGAGAAGGGATTTGTCGAAATGAAGCGAAATGAAGGGGATAGGGGGCTTCTAAATTCTTGAGAAAATTTTGGGAGGTGGGGAGGGATGTTAGAAAGTAGGGGAAAGTAGAATCTCAGAAATTTAGTTAGGGGAAGGGGTCCAAAAAGGCAAAACACAGGCCTAGCCTAGAAAATTGCCAAGTTGTAGCAAGAAACTAGGGTTTGTGCGAAAATGAGGAATTTCGGGGATTTTAGTGATGGGAAGTGTTTAATAAGGTACATTATGGATAGGTGAAGGTGTATGAACATCAGGATACAAGTTTTTCCGATGATTTGACCATCCAAGAGAAATTAGCTTCAAAACCCTAGGAGAGGGAAATGAACCTTGCCTAGGTTCAACTGAAGAATGAACAAGGTGTAAAATAACCCATTGGAACTTGACATGATGATGAAAACCCTTTGAATGATGGTACACTTAGTTGAATGGTGACATGGAACATCATTTGGACAACTTTGACAAGGGTAAAATCAAACCCTAGACCTAATGCCTAGTGACCAAATTTTGCTTGAAGACTCACTGAAATGAAAAAATTTGACCTTGACACCTTAAGATCACTTTGTAAGAGCATGTTTGATCATTGGAGGAAGGCTGCAAAGACTGACACTAACAAGGGATGTTAAAGTACCATCACTAATTCTCTCTTTTGTGACACTTCTATTGACGATATTTTATTGATCCTCACCAATTCTCTTTTTGGTTACTTTTGGTGATGGTAAAATAATGTTCATCATAATTGATTATTCCAATGAGTTTTTTATGACACTATTTACCTGTTACTATATTTTTCATCAAAAGATAACTATTTAAGACCATTGTTGTGGATTATTTTTCATTATGCGTCCAAGGTCATAGTGGTTATAGTCAATCAATTTGTTAAGAAGTAATTAATGTGTATCATTTCCCTCAAGTCAT
Source organism: Pinus taeda (assembly GCA_000404065.3). Classification (NCBI taxonomy): domain Eukaryota; kingdom Viridiplantae; phylum Streptophyta; class Pinopsida; order Pinales; family Pinaceae; genus Pinus; species Pinus taeda. The sequence goes on from APFE031437563.1 coordinate 44,417, forward strand.
AAGAATATAGTTTTCCTATGAGATTAAGTTCCACTAGTGTGTGTAGGAACTATATTATTTAATACATAATCAACCTCTGTCAATTCTATTAATGAGAGAGACCTAGCACTCCTCAATTCTCATGGAACACCTTAACATGCTTTGGAACAATACACTAACCTTCCTTGGCACCTTGCATGACTTGGAACATATTTGTACCTAGAACATCTTGCCATGAGTAGGAATCCCAAGCACATGTCAGCATGCCCTAGCATAGCATAACACTCCCCTAGCATGTTTTGGCATGCCATGTAGTCCATAGCATGCCCTGGAAAACCTTGGCATAATATTGCATTGACAAACATTCGTACTTGGCAAACATTGGCACTTGGCATGTATTCAAACATATTATTAGTGTGCCTAACATGCCCCTTTATAAAACGATAAAGTCTCGACTTATTAAACCTCTTATGTTTTCATTTCCTTACATTTTAGCTTGGTTATTCCTTTTGTTGCCTTGAAACTCCTTGATGCATATTGGCATAGTCTGGAACCCTACACATCCTAGCATGTCTTAGCACCTGGCATGCCTTGGCACTATTTGGCACATGTTAGCACACCCCAGAACTACCTAGCACACTCTAGCACTTATTGACATGCCCTGATATTCCCTGGCATGCCTTGCCCCTACTTAGCATACCTTGTCACTCCATCCATGGCATGACAACTAGCACTCGTTGACAATCCCTAACACACCCTCATATTCATTCACTTCCATGAATTATGACCTAGTGCTCCCATATGTTGTTCTAATACTCCCTAACACTCCTCAACATGCATTTGCATTCCCTAGCACACCTTATCACTCTTTGACATGCTCTTCCACTTCATAGCATGCATCACACTCCCTGAAACACATTGGCACTTGGCAAGTCTTAGCATGTTTGGAATGAATTGGGATGACTTGGTATGCCTTGGAATGGTTTAATATTAAAGTTATTTGAGATCAATTATTGGAAAGTAGATGAGAAGCAATAGAGTAATATTTTGTGCTTAGAATGCATTCACACTTGGCACTTGACACCTATTGGCACCTAGTGTTGGTGTGCCTAGCATGCCCCTCATGGAAAAGGTAGATTGATGACTTATTAACCCTATTATGTGTTCATGTCCTTGTAGTTTAACTTGTTCCTCCCTTTTGTTGCCTTGACAATACTTGGCATGCATAATTGTCACACCCTTGCACATCTTGGCATGCCTTAGCACTTGGCACATGTTAGCTTGTTTGACATGTCCTTGTACTATCTGGCACATGTTAGCATGCCCTAGCATTCCCTAGCACACCTTGGTAGTCATGCCCTCATAGCTAGAATTACATTTTTCCACGACTTGGGAACCTTACATTCACTAGAACACCTTGGAACTCCCTAGTTGTCATGCCCTCACAAATAATCTTACTTTTTTTGTGACTTGAGAACCCAACCAATTCATTAGAAAAACAATATTGTGTGCAAACCAAAGTCTCCCTTTCTCTAAAATTTCTTTGTTCACACGTTACCACAACCATAGGTTTGCGTCCTGCAAGTCCTATTCTGAACTTCTCCTAAAAAACTTCATCCTCGGGACACCTGGAATTCAATGACACTCCTTGGCACGCACTCTTATTTGTTCATTTCTAATCATTTTGACCTAGTTCTCCCTTGTGTTCTCCTTACACTCCCTAACACTCCTCAGCATCCATTGACACTGTCCGCCATGTGTTAGCACACCTTTTCATTCCTTGGCATGCCCTGTCACTCTTTCCTAGCATGACTTAGCACAACCTAGCATACCATGTCACTTTCTCCTTAACACACTTGGAACTCACTGACACTCCTTGTCACACACTCTTATTCATTAATTTCCATGCATTTTGATCTAGTTCTCCCTTATGTTTCCCTAGAACTCCCTAACACTCCTGTTGTGGCCACCAACAACCCCCCTCCTTATGAATTGTTATTGCTAATACTAAATGAGTGGGGACCCTCAGTAAAAATCAAAAAATCAGTTAGTGTTACATTTTCTTTTTAGGTGAAACTTACAACATCATGGACTTAGGAAAATACCTTGAAAAATCTAAAAAACCTAAGTTTCATAATGAAGAAAATTAAATTCACTCCTTAAAGGATATCGCATCACACAAAGAATGATAGGGTACACCTTCTAATGAGTTAAAATAACAAAAAGTGAGATTGTGACGCGACACCTCATCGCATCACATGCACTGAAGAGACACTCACATTGAAAAAACTTTAAAAAATCGCCGATATGCGATATCGCATATCGCACATCGCAAAAATCACATGAATTACACAAGGATTATAACGATTTGCGATATTACGATACTGCGATATTGTGATATTGCGATATTGCCACACTGTGATACCGCAAAGTTGCGATACTGCGACCTTGCAATAAAAAAACAGCACGATGATATTGCGATATTGTGATATTGTGATACTGCAATTTGCGACATCGCAAAGAAAAATCGCGGGACCCCTCCATCGCAGTTGGTTCTGGCTCATTATTCGAGAAAACATTTTCGGCTAAAAGTTGGTTATGTATTTTAATGCGAATTAATGAGTTATTGCCAGTTGTTAATGAAGTAGGGTGTTGTGTTTTTCGAAGAAATAGCTCGCGTAAGGTGACATGTTTTGCATATCTTCGGCATTTAAAAGTTTTCCTGTCATTAGTTTTTTATCATTACTTCCACCTCAATGTAAACTGCAGGAAAGAAGGACGAAGCGTTATACAGAGTACTATGCAGAAAACAATGAGGAGGAAAGGCAACGCTCCAATGTACATTTTGGAAGGCACACCTAATCCACTCAAGGAAGAAAAAGAGCCACAGAACTCTTCTGAGGCATCTATTGCAGATTTCTCATATACAACCATGATTGAATGGGCACTGAACGATGCTGATACTAGAAATAGATAGTTTAATTCTCAGGGTCAAGAGCTCACAGAAATACTATTTTTACAAATTTTGAGCTTTATACTGGATGAGAGAAAAAGGCGCAAGAGGCAAAAACCGCATCAGGGAAGCCCAGATCAAGAAACAAAGGCAGTTTCCGATGATCGCACATCGCTAAGAAAAATTGTTCGAAAAGGAAGGTCCCTAGTTACTCAGTCACCTGCGAGCCCCGAAAATTGCAAGAAATCAACGATAGAAGCAAACTGGAAACAGAAGACTGAAGGAAAAGCAGAAGCAGTCCAAGGGTTAACCAAGTTGAAATGGGATTTTTACCAGACATACATGGTAATGATACATAGTCATTAGATGATTCTCAAGTATATCATCAATTTTACTGAGAAGATAATGCCAACTCTTGCTGATTCTGTTTGCTTAACTCAACCAAAGACGGAAGATAGTCAGCCGACTCTACTCAAGAAAATATTGAATGCTTGTGACATTAAGGAGTAGATTTAGAAATAGTTAGATAATAGATTTAATTTTAGAAATAGTTTTGCTTAGAAAGAGGACGATCATTTAAACCGAATCCTCAATTTATGTAAATAAGTTATTTATTTAGTAGTATTTAAATCCTTCTCATGCATTTAGAAAAGGGTCCAGAAATTTATCAAAAACTTGTCCTTAGAACATGCACTTTTGCACCCTCAGAGGAGGTTTTGGTGAATGAATGGAACAGGGTTTATTTGATATTTGCATTTGATATCTGCTACTGATGTTGCATTTCTGTACTCTTAGTGGATGTTAAATCAAGGAGAGATAAATCAATTGTCGCTTGAAGCTCATGAGTAGGACTAGTTATAAATGGTACTTTTATCTCTTAACTATTTCTGCTTATGCGTTAAAGTGATATTAAGTTTTTAGTTGTTTATATATTACAACGTGGATGCCTGAGTTATCATTTGGCACTTTTGTACGGTGATAACTATTTATTTATGCTTAGTGTATGAATAGCTCATTTATGCGATACGTTTTCACAACTGTTTCGTCTAAATTCTTATACGAAGTAGTTCATCTTTATTGAATTCTTTTCTTATAATAGATGAATGATCTTTATTACCAGTTATTGTTTGAAATCTTTTTAGATCGCATAGAAGAAAGATCACACCCCGGGTTAGCATAAATTTTGATGTTTTTCTGTTTATTAGAATACAATAGCATAGCATTAGATTAGAATTAGAATAGAAGTATTCCAATTAGAACAGAAATACCCATCTTTTTCACACACATACACTTAATTGGGAAACTGGTCCCATATCCCCAGTCGGACCCGCTATACCAAACGGATAAGGCACTGCCAACCAATGTCTGGACTGGGTGGGTATCGCCCTTGTTGTAGACCCAATTTTCGGGGCCTTCAACATATTTGGCGCTAGAAGGAAGGCCTGAAGTATGAATGGCAAGTAAATATAAATCAAAATACCATTCTGAGAGTAAATCGCCCTCACCATCTCCCCCGACTTCTCCATTACACTTAAATCTAGAGTTAGAAGTTGCCAGAGCATCAACCGCTGCTACAAACCCTGAAATTTTAGAACAATCTATTATAGAACCTCCTGAAGTCGAATATCTGATTCACAAACTTCAGTGATTTTCCATCTCCCCTCAAAGATCTGATAAATCTTAGGGCAGCGTGACTTCACAACATAACCCTGCTCATCCCCTGACCAGATTAAAGAATGAAAAGTTTGGTGTTTGGCCAACCTAATTACCTCTTCCCAAAAGGAAAATAGAAAGAAAATCACCTAAAGGGTCCGACAGTGAGACTCTTTCATCAACATCATCCATCTCAACCTCTTCACCGTGGACTCTCTGGAGGGTTATCTTCACTTGAGATCGTTATAGTGGAGAAACTTGTGCTGATCTATTTCATTAAGCAGGTTGTAGGGGTAACTGTTCCAACCGCTATTTCTGTATTGAATTTTGCAACGTTGGATTTCATCACCAACTAGTGTTTTCGATCCGGAAAGATAATGTTTGTGTGTGGTTTGATCTCCTAGATTTATTAGGCGTGTGCTCCAAATTGTTTGGTTCTTTAGAGACTTTAGGTGTTTTTCTTGAGATTTTCTTTGTTTTTCGTGTGAAGTAATTAAAAAATTAATCGTGGCTGAATTACCAAGACAATCCTGTCGACTACGGGGGCAGCCTCCTGAATTTACACCAAGTCAACTGGAAGGGCTGCGAGCCCTTGTCACACCTAGTGAAAGCAGGGTTGGGTCACCGGAGGCTAGAGAGTCTTCATTGATTGTACATCCTGATCATCTAGTGCAAGCAACAAAACATATTTCTGAACCGATTTCATTTTCTGAGGTTACTGGTAGTATCACTCTTACTAGCTCATTAGCCAAAGAACCTGAAATCTCTGAACCTGAAACTGAAATTGCTGCTACTCCATCTTCAGGATTTGCTTCTCCTGTTTCTAGTGGTCCTAGTTCACCAAGAGTAGAAAATATCATTACCGAGAACCTTCCTTCTGGACTCATTTCCATTGAAGAAATTGTAAGTTGGAGTTCGAACAAAGGTATAAGCATCCCTGAAAATCAATCGACTATTGAACTTAAGGAGTGTGAATCTATTTTCTACAATCCCATTAGAGGTGATGCTTGGTATATTTCGTTGACCAATTTCTTAGAAAATCCAGGTCTCGCGTCTTCACCACCTCGATTTCCTTTCCATCCAACACCCAGAGGTTATTATCCTCCTTTGAATATGTCGAGACAATCATCCTTGTTTACTCAGATGCCATAAACCTTCTTACATGGCGGTCCTTCTGTTCCTCTTGGGTATCAGTTTGTATATGGTACGTTTTCAGGAGCTTCTCCTCGACCCATCGAATATGTCGTATCTCCTAGTCATAACGGAACTAAACCGTTAAGTGTCGAAGAGATTCTTATGATGTCTGGTACTACTCCTAATCTGCAACCTCAAGGTAGTTCAATACCGTCTGGGGGGCAGCCACAAGGTACTCCAATACCACCTGGGGGTAACCCCAAGGCACTCCGTTACCACCTGGGGGGCAACCTCAAGGACAGTATGTTCCTACGGGAAAATATTTTCCTCAAGCTCAACCCCAATATCAATATGTACCTCAAGGTCAACCCCAGTATCAATATACGCCTCAAGGTCAATACCAGCCTCAAGGTCAGTACCAACCCCAAGGTCAGTACCAACCTCAAGGTCAGTACCAACCTCAGGGTCAATATCAACCTCAAGCTTTTCAACCACCTTCAGGTCAATCATTTGTTCAAGGACCTGGAAATGTACCATATAATTATCAATCTTACACTCAACCTAGTTTTGGTCCTCAATACGCTCAAACTGTTATGGGTCCATACCCTGGAATGAACATGGTGTGGGATCAACAGACTCCGCAATCCAGTGTGTAGTTGTTATCTCAATCTGGACAGTCTTTTGTTTCTAGTTCACCCCAGCAACCTGTCTAGCCTACTACTCAAACTGCTACACCTGGGGCAGCTCATTCGTCTGGGCTTAGTTCGCCTCGAACTCCGTCCCAAACGACTGCTGCAACTGCTGCGACTTCTATTCATTCCACTCCACCCATTTCTAGAGTATCAACGGCTCCAGTTTCTACTACTCCTGTCTCAACTCCTCAGGCCTCTTTACCCCAGTCTGGACCTACAATCCAGACTCTGGTTTCCATGCCTATAGAACAACCTGGGCCTAGTACGATTGTTACAAGTCAACCATAATTTACTTATCAACCGTACCAGGGGCAGTACCAATTCGGCCCCGCTGTGCAGAACCCGACTTATCAGTATCAACCGTACCCTGGGTATATGTATCAACAACCTCAACAACCCCAGTATGGTCTGGTTAATCCTGGTTTTCCAGGAGGATATAATATCCCAAATTCGAATCCGATACCAAGTTATCCTAGATATCCTCCTCCTGGGGCTGGTCTTATGACCCCCAGTTTTCGGGATCCGAACCGTCAGTTACCATTTATAGCAACTTTGGATTTTCCTAACTTGTCGCGCCTTACGAACGATCCCATCAATTATCTTCCATTTTGGCCGCCAATACCGAATAAGTTTCCCAGTGATATACCAAATTTTTAGGGGAAGCTAGGAGAAGATCCATCTAATCATGTGATGACTTACCATCCTTGGTGTGCATCAAATTCTATTATAGATGATTCAATTCGTCTTCGTCTTTTTCAACGCGCTTTGATTGGCCTTGCAGCCAAGAGGTACATTGAGTTGCCACGAGGCTCTTTTTACAATTTTAGTCAGTTAGCCACTTCCTTCCTTACTCATTTTTAGTTGCCAGTCCGATATGACAATGACACGGAATTATTAACTTCATTAAAGCAGTCGACGTCCACATATATTTCAGATCATATTCATGAGTGGTGATGTCGACGTCGTTTAGTGAAAGTTTTTATCCCGGACCAAATTTTGGCAGAATGGTTTGTAAAATCATTATTACCCAAAATAACTGAAGATGTAGCTAAGGCAAGGGTAATTACAGAAGAGCAAGTAATTTCTCAAGCTCAGTACCTTGACTTAGTTTATACGTAGTCAGGTACGTTACATGAGAAAATCCCCGACCTTCTGAAACAAAATCAAATAGCTGCACCTCCCTCAGGGTCTCATGCCGCTGACGGTATGATTGGTACTATTAATACAAAAAGTAAGAAGAAATCCTCCAAGAATTCTTCTCCTATTATAACATTACCAGATTCCCCTAATGGAGAGTCTTCACCTGAAATTTCTGCCGATGTTCATGTCGTAGAATCATCCATGACCAAATCAAAATCTAACGGCAAGAAGAAAGGTAAGAAGAAGAATAAGCAGAACTCAAAGGAGAAATCTGATAAACCTGAATCTACTGACGAGAAACGAAAACCTCGATATCCTTGTCTCATCTGCGATGAGGAGCACTTTATAAGGGATTGTCCGCACCGTGCCAAGGTTGCGAAAATTGTCAAAGGTTCACAAACACCTGTTGTTTTGAAGGATCCTTTTCCAAATCAAGACAGTAAAATGATAGGTTCTTCCTCTAGTGCCTCGGAAGAGCCCATAATGATGATATCACATGTAAGGATTGCGACACGATCGCAAGATTATGGGAGTAAAAGTCCTCTTGGTGGTAAGGAAGTCGAATCTTCTAATTCCAATCCATCAACCTCAACTCCATCTGGTTCTGATCCACTACAGATCGAGAAACCAAATCCCGACTTAGTAATCAAACCTCCCACTAAGGGTATACTTCGAAAGTCAGCTTTCAATCTACATGCGAGCGCTGCTCAGAACTATAACATTGTTGAAGATTTAGCTGTTTCCCCTTCTGCAATGTCAGCTTTGGAAGTGATGCAATCTTGTCCAGCACAGCATAAAATGCTACTGTCAGCAATAGGAGCTGTTGATCTTCAGGACTCAAACCTCATAGTCTTCGATTTAGAAAATAGTACACCTCATCTTCCTCATCAAATGGCTTTCCAGATTCCAGTGTTAGTCAAAAACAGACCTTGTTTTAGGACTATGATTGATGAGGGAGCTTCCACATGTATTATGTCGATACAGTGTTGGAAAACCCTTGGTTCTCCTACAATTAATCAATCCCTGACGATTCTAAAGGCCTTTGATGGCCGAGGGTTTCATCCTTATGGCATTTTATAGGACTTACCTATAGGGGTTGAAGGAAAAACCATTAATTTAGATGTGGAGGTGGTTGATGCCCCTCTAGATTACAACATTCTTTTGGGTCGTAGTTGGTCTTACGCCATGACTGTTATTGTTTCATCAGTCTTTCGGCTTATTAGGTTCCCACATAATGGAAAGATCGTAACAATAGATCAGTTAACTTATTTTTCGTCTGACCCATCCTCTGCTGAAAGTATTCAACATGTTGGAAAAACCGCTATCCCTTATAAGGATGTTGGAGTAGGATTAGTTAAAGATTTGGGTTTACTCAGAACTTTTTCATTTCCTCCTCCCAATGTACCGTCTCCTTTCGCAACCATTCATATGATTTCATCAGAATCCATTGTTCTTGACGATCCTTGGATCGTTCCATTCGATTTCGAGGTGGACTCTCTTGGCGATGCCATGCCTTTGAGTCCCTTTGAAGTTGCTTATCAGGCAGTACAGTCATTTTCCGACTCAAATTCAACCAACCTAGATCTAGTGAAAGAGATCAATGGGAAATCACTTTCAATCTCAACCTCAGAGTCAACAACCTTTTCAAAAATCGTTCACACTGATGAACATATTCGGGAACTATTGTCTGTTGATGCATTACCATGGGAAGATCTTCATCATCGATCTTCATTTTTACCTGAGATTGATCATTTTGAAAATGATTTTTCATCCATTTTTACTGCTGAATATGTCAAAGAACCACAGAATCCATTGAAACATCCTGATTCTGAACAAAATTTAGCCAATATTTCTCGCACAGTTCCTATCGACATTTCAGCCAAACCTGGAATTGTTGAAAACATTCACATAGGTGCTTCTTGTACGGACACTGAAGTCCACACATATAAAGCCCTATTTCAAGAATTCTGCGACGTGTTTTCTTGGTCCTATGAGGAAATTCTAGGAATTGATCCTTCAATCATTGTTCATGAGATCAAAACCTACCCGGATGCTAAACCCGTCCGGCAACGGTTGCGTCAAATACACCCACGAAAAGCTGCTGCCATCAAAACAAAAGTTGAGAAATTACTTAAAGCAAGTTTCATTTATCCAATTCCCTTAACGGATTGGGTATCGAATATTGTTCCAGTTACTAAAAAACAAGGGACGATAAGAATATGCATCGACTATAGGGATATTAATCGTGATTGTCCCAAGGACAATTATCCCACGCCCTATGTCGATCAAATTATCGATGATTGTGCCGGCAGTTAAATTTTCTCCTTTATGGATGGCTTTCCCGGTTACAATCAAATTAACATTCTACCTATAGATCAACCAAAAACGACATTCATCTGTCCATGGGGGAAATTTTCTTATTGCAAGTTACCTTTTGGACTAAAGAACGTCGGGGCAACTTTTCAAAGGGCAATGTCTTATGCGTTTCATGACATCAAGCACATTGTACAACCCTATCTCGATGATTTACCAGCTCTTCATTATGAAGAGCCGACCATCTCACTCACTTACATGCCATTTTCATGAGATGTAGGAATTATCGGATTAGGCTGAATCCGCACAAGTGTGTTTTCTATATCGAAACGGGTCGGTTACTGGGATTTGTTGTATCCAAATCCGACATTCACGTCAATCCTTCGAAGGTCGAAGCCATCATCAAGTTACCACCTACTTTGACACTTCGCCTACTCCACAGTTTACAAGGGAAAGCAAACTTTGTACGTCGTTTCATTCCTAACTACGTCGAGATTACAAAAGGTTTCACCCGATTGTTGAAACAGAACACTCCATTATTTTGGGACGAGATAGCTGACAAATCTTTTGATGCATTAAAACATATGTGACCCATGCACCGTTATTGCATCCTCCCAACTACAACCAGGATTACTTCTTGTACCTCGCCGCCTCCCATTCCACCATTGGGATGGTTTTAGTTCAACAGGATGAATTCGAAAGTGAACATGTGATATATTATCTTATTCGGACTCTAACTCCCACTTAGTTAAAATATTCACATGTGGAGAAACTGGCCTTAGCTGCAGTCCAAGTTGTTCAGCGTTTTTGTCATTACATTTTGTTACACAAAACCACCGTCATTTCAAATTGTAACCCTATGCAATAAATTTTGACTAAATAATTGCTGGGGGGCAAGTATTCCAAATGAATTGTCATCCTACAGGAATTTGACCTGGAATTTGAGAAGGCCAAGTCAAAGAAGTCTTTGGTTTTTGCGGAATTAATATGTGACTTCCCTCGTGCTAATACCGAACATGTAGCGGAAGAATCCATTGCAGATGAATCCTTGTTCCTTATCAGCGTCGTTGATCCATGGTACGGAGATATCATTGTCTATCTCCAAACCCAATCTTTTTGGCCAAATACTTCACAATCTCAATGTCAGAAAATACGATTCCAATCCCAACCTTACACTATTATAGGAGATACTCTTTATCATCATGGGGTGGATTTTGTTTTCCGTTGTTGCCTTACTCATGACGAGGCTGAGAAGATCCTTAATGACTACCACTGTGGAGCAAGTGGCGATCATATGTCTGGGTATGCCACAACCCAAAATATTTTGCACGCTGGCTATTTTTGGCCGTTGTTATTCAAAGATTGTATTACTGCTGTCTAGAAGTGCCACAGTTGCCAAATTTTTGATCGTAAGATGCGCGCTCCTCCTGCTCCTCTCCACCCTATCATTACCGTTGGTCCCTTCACAAAATGGGGCATGTAACCCTCACTCGACCGGGGGGCATGCGTATATCATCCTTGTGGTAGATTATTTTACCAAGTGGGTCAAGGCGATGCCTACATTTTCGGTAGACGGAAAAACTACTGTGATTTTCGTTTTCAACCATATAATTTCTAGGTTTGGTGTTCCCCAAGCGATTATCACTGACCATGGGAGTCATTTTCGAAACATCATGATGACCGAACTTACAGATCAGCTTGGCCTGCGTCACGATAGTTCCACTCCATATTACCCACAGGCAAATAGTCTGGTTGCAGCAGTCAACAAAGTTCTAGTCACCATGATCCGATGAATCATTGGGATTCATCGGTCGAATTGGCACAACATGTTATTTTCAGCGCTTTGGGCGTACCAAACCTCAGTCAAAACATCAACAGGTTTTACTCCCTTTCAACTGGTTTACAGTTTAGAGGCAGTATTGCCCATTGAATGTGAAATCCTATCATTACAAATTGTCATGCAATTATTACCAGCCACTTCTGAAGAGGAAAAACGTTTATTATACTTAGATCAATTAGATGAGAATCGACGCAATGCTGCATTAGCTGTCGAAACTCATGCCAAAAGGATAAAAGCTCAGTATGATCAGAATGTTACACCTCGCAATTTTTCAGAAGGCGACCTAGTTTTACTTTACGATCAAGCAAACGATAAGCTAGGGGCTAGAAAATTTGTACCCATGTGGCATGGTCCGTATATTTTCAAGTGAAAGCTGGCAAAAGGGGCCTATGAGCTAGAAGATTTTGACGGTGTCTCTTTAGGTAAACCTAGGAATGGGCTTTATCTAAAGCGATATTATGCTTAAAATATTAACGTGGAGATTTCTTGGATTAGTTTTTTTCTAAGTTTGGTGTGTTCTTAGATTAAAAATGTGTGCTTTAATTTAGAGATTGTTTTTCATTATTAATCCTGCTTATCTTGATTTTACTCTTGATATTGTAGATGTTGACGCCTCTCCAAACATACATCGGTTTCACTGATGGTGCTTGTCGTAGTACACAGAACATCTCTTCCACAGCCTGGGTGATCTATTCACCCTCTGACGAGTTAGTATCTATGCACAGGGTAAGCATTGGTCAAACAATGAACAACATTGCAGAATACAGTGCAATGATTGAATTATTATATGAATCCATCTCATTTGGAATTCGAAGTTTGATTGTTAATTTAGATTTAGAACTCATTGTATTACAACTTAATCGAGTTTATGCCATTAGAAATCCAGTATTATTACGATTATTTTTGAGAGTCCATATCTTGAAACGAGAATTTGATTACATAGAATATCAGCACATTCCAAGATATTTAAATACATTAGCAGAAGTAATTGCTTCTCGAATGTTAAATAGACATTTGCATTAAATCAAATAGTAAATCTAAAAACATCTCATAAACATGTTTTGCAAGATAACCATAGTAATAACATAGCATAGCATAAGAGTGTGTCAAAATATACATCGTCGTCGATCATAGGTTGAAAAACACCTTATGATCGGCAAAAATGATAGTATCAAAAGTCCAAAAATGGGTCTACAAGGCAATCATCCTATCACTGGTGATGATCTTGATAAGACACCACTGCTCGGGCCACCCTACAAAGGAATCTCCTAAAAGGTCCTGGGACCCCAATCACATAGCGTTGAAGCCGAAAAGGAATGTCATCTATGCTGGTCTCCAGAATATCTGTGGTCAAGCACTCTAGATGGCTCTCCAACTCGGCCAAGATCTCTGTTGACTAGTCCTGTGGGGCCGGTGTTGCGGCAACTGGTTGTCTCTGATCATAGGGCTGGAGAGCGGCTGGTCGCCGTGGACCCACATCTGCATTTAAAACTTTTACTATTATTTTTGGGACGATTTTTAGAAAATACAAAAACATACATATAAAATTAAAATGTTGAAAAACAAATTTTACCTCTATCATCCCATTTCTCTCCTGGTGGAAGAGTCATGTCAGGATCGCCACGATAATCCATCCTAGCGTATGGAAAATCCTGAATAATAAAGAGTTGGTTCTCTAATGAACGGAAATACTCTGGAGTGAATCGAACAACCTCAGTACCCTCCTCTGGATGGCGGGCCATAACTGCACCCCATCGCATAACCCGATGATCTCGGGGAAGTCCAGCCTCAACAGTGAGTTTCTATGGAACCAGCATCGATACCCTCTCTAGGGCAAAGCTGACAACTAAATAACCATAACGAAAGTTCTTTAGCTACCCATTCTTTGCCCTAGTCAATTGGCCCTTCACATTGGCCAATACAGCATCGCACCAGTTGAAGATGGTGTCTCGGAAGCAGTCCACTGCCATGCACATCTGGGAACCTGTAGCTAGATGCAATGTTGTACTCCCACAGAGTCTGGTAACAATAAAGGCAATCACCTTCAGTTCAGGGTGGGAGATGGTTTTCACATCTATCCATTTGTCCGGATTCTGGTTATTACAGAACTCTAGTCGGAGACTAGCGACAGATTGGCCACCTAGCCTAGATCCGAATAGAGATAACTCCGCGCCTCTCTTGGGCAAGCCAGTCAAAAAGTATATGTCTTCCGGCTCGATTTTGAGCTGGTTGCCACCAATAATGAAGCACTGGTCCTGTATGCTCCACCTGTTCACCAACCATTGTAAAAAGTCTACTTGTGCCCTCATGCCAGGTATGGTCCAAAATTTGAAAAGCCCGCATGCTCTCAATGTCTGTAATGAAGGAGGATGGAGTAATGCAGCTTAATCCACGTCCTCATGCTCTCTTTCCCGCCAGACAAGCATCTTGTGTACCTACATTGCAAAATAGGTGGATTAGAATTTTCATTCCAAAATTCTATGGGTCAAAAATGGAGAAACTAGGGTTCAAAATCTGCATTCTGTGGGGTACGCACCCATCCCTTTAGAGATAGTGCGTAGGTGCACACTTCTCCTTAAGGCTAGGTGCGGCACCTTGACGTTTCTATGTGCACAGAAAAGTCGGGGTGCACAGGGGCCACATGGGGCCCCTGCGCAACTCCCACGGACGATTTTTTGCCCTAATTTTCCTCCAAAAATCGACTTCTAAACCCTAAAAAAAAATTTCAAACGGATGAAATGGAAGTCAGGGACATTGTGGATTACTTGGAGAAGATGGTTCTCGATTCCAGCGGTCGGATTTTGCACAATCTCCACAGGAATTTTTTTACCAAAAGCTCTTACTTTTTACTCCAAAGGCAAACGGTAAAAATGAACTTGTAAAAGCCCTTTTTATAAAAGATTTTTTGAATAAATAAATTAAATTTATTTATTTTTTACTTTGAAAAGGTCATTTTTGGTGCATTTTTATTTTTTAAACAGATATGAGTAATGTTTGCAGTTTTTGTGCATAATATTGGGGATTCAGGTGAAATTGGTCATTTTTAACAACAAAAAAAAACACATAGGAGTCCTCTTTAAGCTCTTTTCTGACTCGTAAAATATGAAAATATTTATGAGTTTTTCTTTTTAAACTTGTTAAAGCGGAATTAAAAATATGGTCCTTTTATAACTCTTTTCTGACCGTATAAACATAAAAAGATTGCCAGACTTTTGTCGTTTCAAGTTCGATATTGGTAATAAAACGACGTGTTTTCGATCACTTTTTTACTTTTTCAGATTGAAGACACTAATCTAGAAAATTACTCCTTGGTTGTAATGATCAAGAGGTTCTCTCAAGTATTATTTTATACTTTTTCGGGCTTGGGAGACACAAATTTACGAAAAAGGAAAACCATGGAGTTTTCATAAGTTTTTCTTCTGACTCGCTAAAATTGAAAAACGTCGAGTTTATCCTATATTGGACTCGTTAAAATTTCACAGTAAAGGACCTGTTCAATTACAAATAGGAACGGACCACTCCTTCTGAGGGTTCAAATCTAAACTAAGTTGGACTCATCCGAAGGATGAGCTTATAACCAAGCAAATGTTATCCTCCTCAAGCTTGTCAAAAATAAAGAGGTACTTGCCAGAAATGGTGGGGGAAAAGAGAGAAAATGAACCTGTTTGTTATACTTTGTGTTTTAGAAAAGCAGTTAACCACTCTTGAACACGACACCTTTTGTTTAATGGGGTTGGGAAATCCTTTGCCTAACAGTTAATCAAACCATATTGAAAGTCTTCATACGGTTTCTGGGTATTAGCTTTGGGTCAATTGTCACCAAACCATCTACAGTGTCATTATGTGTTCAAGAGGTTAGTTCAAATAAACCATTCATTTGCAAAATATCTGTCATCCATTTTGACCATCCCTGAATTAGAGCTTACCAAATATATTTCTTCAAAACTTGATCTATGATTTCGTGTTGTGGGCTTGACTACAACAGATCGCTTTCTATTGAATTCAACTTGTTATCTAGAAATCAGCAGTACCTTGGAATCTGCATGCCCTAATGGCAGGTTTCTCGCCTTCGACGACAAGTTGCATCATTGACATTTGATCAAAGGATTCTATGACATGTTTCACATCAACTCATTTTCACATTTCATGGATTGTACTGAGTACTTTGAGGGCTATTAACGTTACTGGTGGTTTCTCTCACACTTGTTAACAGTTTACATCATTGACTGGTAATCAAGTGGTTTCTACCATGTTCGACTTCGACACATTCATTCACATTGATAGAATCCTATTAGTTCAGGAAGCAGAAATCAAGACCCTGGATCTAGTTTCCACCATCCAGGCTGTGAGGAATTTTGTTATTCATTATACAGTGGACTATTCATAAACAGATGGTTGTGCCCAT
>APFE031437565.1:0-10835 GCA_000404065.3 Pinus taeda
ATCTACAAATGCTAAAATGTGTATACATGTTGGAATGATGTCATAAAAGGTTACCAAAGGACTAGCTCTAGTTTCCTTCCCCTATCTCTTTCTCATGATGGCATAAAAGGTTGTTTTGATAGTTGACAAGCTTAACCATTCAACAACTACTATAACATTATGAGTTGTTGCTCAAGGATTTTCTGTAGCTGTTAATTTTCACATATCCCCATATGTATAAGTTAGAATAAGAAACATATTTGTACATATATACGTGGTGAAAGGATTAAAATTTTAACATTTTCTTTGTAGGATATGGCTGGCCAGATAACTTATATGAAGTTTCCTTCATTCAAAATAAGATGAATTACTAAAACCATAGATAAAAATGAATAAAAACCAAGTTTGCAGATGGAAGCCACATAAAAATACATTCTTTAAATGAATAATTAGCAACAAGTTTGGGCCCAACATGTGTGGGGAAAGAAAATGGTGAGGAAACACTATAAAATGAAGATAATGCATACTGGGGACTGAAATAAAAATTGTAAGTAGTGAGGACTTATGCAAATGTTGAGGAAGAATTGAATCCTACTTGCTAAGTGATGCATATTAGTGGGTTGGTAGGAGATGAGGGATGAAATAGATTTGAAATATAGAGACAACATGAAACAAAATGAAATGCTAGGTTGCTTACAATAGTATCTTATCTTTATCCCCAAAAATTTCAACAAATAAAAAATTTTCAATCTAATTTTACCTCAACATTTTGATGTTGCCTACCACAATGATTAAGGAAATCTGAATCTAAAATTGAGATGTTGTTGATCTAACCTAAAAAAAATAATTGATGTATTTCAACTATTGTGTTGAAATACCAATGATTATTGACTATGTGAGGTTGACTATTGGGTTGTAATTGAGACCAAAACAATGAAGGATGCTGATAAACATTTGTTCTGTAGGGAAAATATGAAAAAAAAATACTAATATTAATCTTGTAACAAGACTTGGAAATGAAAAATTAACAACACCTACAACATAATAACAATCATTGTAACAACACCTCAACATGGTTGCTGAAGCTTTTTAGGGGGTGAAGGCTAAAATTGTTGATTCTCTGGCTATCCATTAGTTTGCTTCTTCTTATTTGAAAAATGAAAGGTTGCAACTACTATTGATTTCTTCACAAAATCTTCATCAAAGCTGAACTCATGGTACAACTCTTGCTAATGAATGGATGTTCTAAAGTTGAGCATGGAAAGTGATCATTAGATTACCAACCATTAATATATGACATTAATCAATGTGAGACAACTCATCATTGATTTCAATGAGCATGAAGGAACCTTAGTACATATTTCTATGTACAAATAAAGGTTCTAAAGTCGAGTCACCCACAATATATAACAATTATGGGACATTGATGTATTCACGCTTTTGTCATCGAGAGAAACTGCGATTGTTGTATGCAAGGCTTAAGGTATTAAAAGAAATATCTAGCCTAAGGTATTAATGTGTTGATATCCATGGGTTAAGAATCATTAGTAGAAGGGACTTAATGCATCCCATTAGCTAACAATGGCACATATGCAAAAATTTAAAGATTTTGTAGAATATTAACAACATAATGGATAAATTATTGAGAACTTTGCTAGCTAGCAACTTGGTTTTCAAACAAAGCCCTTTTCTCACTGCAATAGTGTCCTAGTTTTCATAGGTAGACTTATTTTATCTTTACTATTTTATTTATTTATTTTTATATACTATACTAATCAACTTTTAATTGGAAGCATTCTTTTTAAGTGTAGGAAGATATCTAAAGAAGCCATGTGCAGAACATATTGTAAATGAACTCATATTCAAATTTGGAAGATATGCTTTGAATACCAAACTATGAGGATTTGATTGCTTTTGATGATTTGGTGTGAGGATATGTTTAATGGCTGAGGAATTATGTGTGCTAACAATAATTTGGAACCAAGATTCAATGTGATCTATGTATCCCTAGCTCTCTAGTTGACTATAAAATTTTGACATGTCCTCCTTTATTATGCCAAGAAGATCTTTTGAGGTTTGTTGATTTCCCTGAATGCATAATGGATCTAATGATAGGCATAAAATGGATTCCTCAATCCCATGTTCAAGCATCTATTCTCCACTGATGATTTCTTCTGACTCATTGATCTCTCATTTAGATTGATAAGGATGATCAGGGGAAATTCCTGGGGTTTTTCCCCAACATTACTTATGAACTTCCTGATCTACCCTTTGATGTTCCTTATAAGTATTTTTCTCTTCTCATGATCCCTAAGATGAAAATGTATTTCTAATTATGACCAAGTCATCCAAGATGTTTAGAATAATTGTTTTATCTAGACAATCACAATTTCAATAATTTCAATAGTAACAACAACATTCATTATTACATGAGTTTCAACATGAGTGGCTAATGATGTATAGGTTGGGTATTGTTCCTAGGGTGAATTCCCTTCTTCATGCTATGTGGTAACGAGGGAAGTTCTCGAATTCACTCCTCTAATTATTCTCAAATGTACATCAATACATTCATTGGGGGAGATAAAGTAGGTGGAAAAGATAGGTGCTTTCACTTGCCAAGTTTCCTTATTGTTTGTATTTGGGTTATGATACGTAGTTGGGGTCGCGGACGAGGATTACTTGGTGTTGCATTGGACGAGAGATGTAGTTGTTGCTGCTGCACAAGAAACTAAGATTTCATAGGGAAATTCACTAGAAAGGAGGGTCCACACCATCCTTGAGGCCACGAGAATATATAACTCACAAGAGAGGGCCATCATGGCCATAGTGTGGGGTAATTAATTAGAGGAAAAATAGGAGATCCATGAAACTATAGGATTATAAATTTACTAAGGAACCTCGTAAGGATTTTGCATGTTATTCCAGATATTAAAAGATGATTATGAGACTTGATCTATACATGATGATCAAGCTTGGAATGGATTCTTATATCCAATAAAATATGCCATCTATGTTTCCTCACCTAATTCTTTTAATACTACTTTTAATCCTAGAAGCCATTGGCAGTGCTTTATTGAGTGAACCTACTCACAAATTCCACAAAATTTCGCATTTATAAGGGGGAAATCTCTGAGGGAGTGCTTCTTCCAACAATTGGAGTTGAATATTGGCAATGCTTTTTCAAGTTCAACTTGCTTCAATTTTTCCTGCAAAATATCCAATTATGAAGACAAACATTTGGTTTTAAAGTTTAAAAAAAAATTACCAATTTTTTCTTTCATGACTCTGCCATTGGATGATTTCTATATCTTAGCGGAAATGTCTCACACTAAATTTATATTCCTTGATGATCCCCACGAAATACTTAAGAAGAGTGTGACTATGTCATAATAAGTCTCCTTATCTCATTATATTCAGCGTGTCCACAAAGTCATATCTCATTCCTTGAATCAAAATTGCCTTTAAGATATATTTATCTAGATCAACATGTTTAGAGATCTGTAAATATATTAGATGCATTTACTGTAATATCCTAAGATTTCTTCCTCCTTTTAAGACATTGAAAATTTCCTCCATTTGATCTCTTTCTCTACAATAATCTTGATATTTCCCCAAAAAGGTTTTCTTTATGTCATCCTAGGAGGAGATAGACTCACCATTGATGCCCATAAAACACTGTAACACAACTCCTTTCAAAACAATAGGGAACAATTTTAACTTCTAAGCATATGTAGTATAATTGTTGCTCTTTGAAATAATGTACAAATTATAAATGAAAATGTCTAGATCTTCACTAGTCATGCCATAGAAGTTTGGAAGAGATAAAAAAGGAATGTTTTTCTTAGTCCTAAACATAGGTTATCATTAGGATTTGAGAGATTCCTTGAAGTATTTTTAAGCCCTATATAAGCCCCATTTTAACCCAAAATCTCCTTACTAAGCCGCACCTATTGAGTGATTACATTCTTATTGTTATATTGTTATGTAGGTTAGAACCCTTCATGGTCCCATTTTATTATAATTGTATCATTTGTCACCCTATATATACTAAGGAGGATTAGACATAGTATAATCAATTATTGTGTTTTTCACTAAATTTATTGTACAAGGATTTCCCCCCCTAAAAACAGACAATAATTATTGGTTCTTATGATTGTTAAGGTGCAAGGATCATAACATTTGGTATCAGAACTCTTGATCCTAGGTTTTGTTGCTTCAAGTAGGTCATTGTGGAATTTTTACTATAACTTTTTGTAAAGGAGGTTTCAGATGGAAAAACCTAGAGAAGATTGAGAATACATCCTAAGAAATATTTGGTTTAATTTTTAGATATTAGTTCATTGTACTTTGGGTGATATAGTCCAAGGAAGTTAGGGCTTTTGAATGCTCCTCAATTTTGTCTCAAAAAGATTAGTTCAGAATTTTTGCTATTTAAATTTACTTTTCTGTGAGGCTTTAGAATATGACACTCCGACCATGTTGAGGAGAATTCATGGTGAACATCTGGTCCAATGTTTTTACCTTGGTTCGCTATTTTTTCATAGATATGCTCCAAGGAAGTCAGGATTTCAGTATGCTCTAGAATTTAGTCTCTAGTAAGTCAGTTTGGAATTTTTGCTATAATTGTTTTTATGTAAGGTTTCATAAAGTGAAGCGTGTACCATATTAAGGAGAAATGTCAAGAAATATCAAGTTCCATTTTTAAAATTTGGTTCACTATACTGTGGGAGTTATAACCTATGGAAGTTAGGGTTTGTGAATAATCATGAAATACATTTTAAATAGGCCAACTTGTTGTTTTGGCTAGATCTTCTTTTTTGGAAACTTTCAGACTGTGACATATTGAAAAATTTTAGGAGACATATAGATGTTCCTTAGGCACAAGTTCTAGAATTATATTTCAAGAATTCAACACGTGGAACACTATACAAGTTTGCTTGTGGGAAGAGCCCAAAAGAAAATAAACAAGTTTTGTGAAATATGCTATAGCTTTCTGTTGACACATCAGATTCAATTCACACTCATGGAATTGGAAAAACTACATATCAGAGTATCACAGTTTGTTTATATATCTAGCAAGGCACAAATATCAAAGATATGTCAATAAATCATTAGCCATTTTGATATTCTCCAAATTTTGGTATGTAACTTACTATTTACCTAACTTATAATTAAAAGATCCCTCCCTTGTTTTGGTTGTAATAAATAGGAGGGTTATTATTGTTTTCCAACATTCCTCTAAAGAAAGCTACTACACCTATTAATATATTCAAGACTCATCAAAGAATCATGAATAAAGTGAAGACTTAAAATTTAGGTTGTCTCAATTATAGATGAAAGTTAATGAAATGGATGATAATATGTTGAAAAAGGTGGATTTCTTAAGTTATCAAGAAAATATAAAAAGAGAAATGGAAAAGAAGATGAACGAAATTAAGGAAGGAATATATAATAATATAGAAGAAATAGAAATGAAGATAGAAGAAATATAAATAAAGATGAACAAAAATAAGGAAGAAATACAAAAATCTATGATTGTCATGGAAAATATTCTCTTGGAGAGGTTTCCTAAAAGGGATGGGGAGATCCAGGGATATCATGAACATAAGGAGAAGCACGTTGTTGAGGATAAATATCATATGGGGAGGAGTATGGGAACATAATTAGAGGACAAATTATGAATCATAGAACCATAATCATGAATTTTCAATCCACAATCCACATCATTAGGGCTTCAAGTTAGCACCAATGAACTACTACATTCCAAATATTGATATGATGAAATTTGATGCTAATTATCCTTTAATATGGATATTTCAGATGGAAAAATACTTTGATCAACACCAAGTGGCATCCCTACAAAAGGTAAATATTGCATCTTTGTTTTTAGAACAAGACAAAGATGTATGGTATCAATGGCATTGTGAAAAATAGAAATTTTTATATGTTGGTCCACTTTTACAAAAGGAATTGATAGAAATTATGGGGATATTAAGAATAAACACAATCTTATGGGGATTTTGTTATATGTTGGTACATATTTATAGAGGAATTTCTAACACGTTATGGGGATAACACATTCTTTATTCAATTGGTAAATATTTGAAAAAAAGGTCGTATTACACAGCGCATTCAATAGTTCCAAAAGTTGAGTCTAAGAGTATAGAATATTTCAGAGGATAACTTGTTAAACCTATTTATGGATACTTTAAAGAAAATAATCCAAAATGAGGTATGCCCGTTTAAACCTAAATATCTATAGCATTATTTCAATCTAGCAAGAAAGGTTGAAAGTAAAATATGGCCGCTAAAAAATGGTCACCAATAACTGTAGAGAAAATCATGCTCCTTTTCCTAAATCGACAAGGTTGACTCAAAAAATGGATGAAAGAAAATAAAAGGGAATATGTTTCAATTGTGATAGAAAGTAGAGTAAAGGGAATAAATATAATGAGAAGAAATTTTTCTACATAGATTGTGAAGATGAAGAATATCAAGAAGTGGAAACTTCATACGACCTAGAGCTAGAAGAAACTACTCCAACAATATCTTGTCATGCATTGGCCGACTTCAATACTCCACAAACCCTTAAGATAGAACGATATATGAAAAGGAAAAGGCTAATAGTATTGATTGATTCTATTAGTACCCATAATTTCACCAATTACAGATTGGAAAAACTTCTTATTTTCTTTGTATATCCAATACTAGAATTTCACATGATGATTTCAGATGGAGGTACATTAATTGTTTAAGGAAGTGCAATAATATTAAGCTGAATATGGGGGAGTATTTATTGGTTAGTCCCATGATTACAATCCAAATTGGTTGTTCTAATGTTTTATTGGGCACAATGACCCTTAATTTCCAAGATTTTTTTACAAGATTTTTCTTAGAAGGAAAGGAAATTGATCTTAGAGTTATCCAAGGGAAATCTAAAGTGATTAGGTCTAATAACTTGAAAAATTTGCTGAAAATGGAACACCAAGGTGTAGTTGCACAATTGTGTTGATTATATGTTCAAACATGTCTATCCTCTATGCTAATGGATCTTCAAAAAGTTATCAACAATCATGCTAAGGTGTTTGGAGAAATGCCTAAGGGTCTTCCACCTATCTGAGAGCATGGCCATGCTATTCATTTGCAACCAGGAAGTGTACCACCTAAAATTAGGCCTTATAGATATCCACATGCACAAAAAAGTGATATTCATCATATGGCTTAACAAATATTGGAGGAAGGCATCATTCATCCTAGCGAGAGTGCTTTCTCATCATCAGTGGTGATGTAAAAAATGATGGTTCATGGCATATGTGTCGAAACTACATACAACTCAAAAAAATGATAATCAAAGATAACCTTCCTATTCTTGTCATTGATGTTGGTAGATGGATAGAATTGATCAGTTTTCTTTACTATGTTGGATATTCATTCTAGATATCATCAATTCAAATTGAGGCAAGAAGACATTCTCAAAAAAAACTTTATAACACGTGAAGGTCATTATGAGTTTGGTTATGTCATTTGGACTTAAATGCACCTTCAACATTTCAAAGCTTGATGAATTCTCTATTCAAACCCTTAGAAAATATATGCTATGTTTTTTTTATGACATAATAGTTTACATCAAATCTTGGGAAGAGCATGTGACAACATTTCAACAAGGTCTTGACACTATTGGAAGAGAAAAAATTATTTGCAAATCCTTCCAAGTGTGCCTCTAGGGTTCAAGAAGTGGAATATTTGGGTTTTATTGTATCACACGATGGTGTCAAGGTGAATACTAACAAAATTAAAGCTATGAGGGAATTGTAAATCCCAAATACCTTGAAGAAACTCAGAGGATTCTTAGGATTTATAGGATATTACCACAAATTTGTATAACAGAAACACCTCTAACATATTTTTGAAGAAGGAAGCATTTTCTTGGACTAAATAAGTAACCAAATCATTTGAAAAACTTAAAGAGGCTATGTATACAACTCCTGTCACGCTGACACTTGACTTCACAAAAGTACTTATTATGGAGTGTAATGCCTTAGGACATGGAGTCAACACAATTTTGATGTAGGATGGAAGGCCTATTTCCTTTCAAATTAATGAAATTAAAGGAAATAACTTTCTCATACTCATCTAGGAAAAAGAAATGTTGGCCATACTACATGTAGCTAAGAAATGGAATCCATACCTGATAGGAAGACACTTCAAAGTAAAAAAAAGATCATGATAGTATGAAGTACTTCTTGGAGCAAGGATTATTATAAGAAGAAAAATAAAATTGGGTCACAAATATTTTGGGTTATGACTTCGAATTTATCTAAAAAAAGGGAAAACAAAATATTGTTAACAATTTAACTGAGTGGAAAAAACAAGGATAGAAAGGAAACAAGATGAGAAGATATGTAATATCATTCAAGAACCATAGGAGCAAACTGATGTAGCAGAAAAATCTACATGGAAAAATAGTTTGTTATGGTATCACGATCTCCTATACTTATGTAAGAATTCTCAACTCAAAGGAATGGTCCTATTGGAATTACACACTTCTCATATAGGAGGACATTCATGTTTCTTGAAGACATACCATAGGATCAAGATTTTTTTTTTTTGGGAAGGTCTGAAAGAAAATGTGAAAAAATTTGTGGCATAATGTGGGGTATGCTAACAAAATAAAGGAGTGACTATCAAGATCGATTTACAATTGTGAACAAAAGTATCTCCCCTAGATCGATGGCTAACATAGAACAACAAAGAGAAGGAACACAATGATTTTCCTTAAAGTAAATAGATGATGTAGTGAAGCCTACCTGGAATCCTTCACACACTTCTCTCCTTCTTTAGCGTGGAAGCTACAATTCCATCTCTCAATGCCAAAATTAGAACCTTCACAGTCAGATAACACAAGCCAAGAAACTACTAGATCTATGCAATATCATCTAATTACTTCATTCAATAGATCAACATGGTATTTAAATATGTGAAATAAAAACATCATATATAGGAAAACAATGAATTTGTTGCATTAGTATACATGGAAGGAGATTGCAACCATAAATAGTAGTTGATCTTGTAGAAGAGCTCCTCCAAGTTGTTGACTTGTCCTTTCCTTGTCACAATATGCACCTCCAATCACCCTAAATACATGAGATGATGACCACTCACTTCAGCAACATAAAAGCATAATCACTATTGAAAATCCAACCCCCAACCACATAGAAGGTTGAGAATATATAGAGAAGTAAGGTAATTTGGGAGTTCTTATCGAATTACCAATGTAGGGCAAGAGATCCACCTTTGATGGAAGGATAGGATCAAAGGATAAGTGGTGAAAACTCCAATGTAGGGAATGATAGGATCCAAATGTTATATCCAAGGTAAGTAGTTGAAACAAGTTTAGGAAACTCTTAGAAGTGGAAGCTTCCAGAATGTCGATCATTCTCCCGAATTTCTAGAACCAACGTAGGTACAAAGGGGAGAAACCTACTGGTGATCAACTATTAGGCCCCTATACTACTAGTGTAACCCCTTATTGTTATTAGTACAACCCCCTTATTATACTGTTGTACCCATGTAGTGCCCATATTGTTACTATTGTGCCCCATAGAAGCCCACTATTGTTATTAGTGTGCCCTTACATTATTATTGTTATGTCAGCCTCTGATATAATTATTACCCTAGACTCTATATATAGAAAGGAGGTATTTTTCATTTGTACATCCAAAGAATTGTTTCATTTATTAATGGTAAAGGAGGTTTCCCCTTGAAGAGCCTAAATTCTAAGGTGGTTAAATCTATCTTTTCTATCTTTTTTGTGAGTTGGGTTTTCATAACTTTGGATCAGAGCTTTGGATTCCTAAGGGTTTCGCTAACTCCAAATAGGTCATGGTGGCATTTTTTTTTTTTTTTTTTTTTTTCTTAAAATTTTTTTTTTTTTTTTTTTTTTTTTTTTTTTTTTTTTTTTTTTTTTTTTTTTTTTTTTTATTTTATTTATTATATTTTTTTTTTTTGTGACATTCAAAAGTGAAAAAATCCCCATTTGATATGAAATTGTACTGAATCTCGAGTCCAAATTTCAGAGCTTTTCACGCTATATTTGCGGAGATATGATCTAAGGAAATTATTTTTTTTGTAGACTCATGAATTATATTCCAAACAGGTGACCTGGGAAAAATCGTCATAACTTTCTCTCTGAGCATCATATTGAAATTTTGTATGAAGGTACAAAAAGAGGACATGCAGTAGTTTCTTGTATATATTTTTCAGAGCCAAAGGTCAAAACGGTGACACATGGCATGTCGTACAAGTTTTCTCTACTGAACTAGTCTATAATCAGGTCACTATGGGAGATTTGACATAACTCTTCCTTGGAGAATCCAATTTGGATAAGACTAGTGGTATTGGAAAGAGGACGCAGAGGGCTACTACATGTCACAATTTCAGAACATAAAGATCCAAAAGTACAGAGTTACAATCGTTTCAAGATTGAGCTCCTAAAATCAAGAAAAAGCAAGATGAGGAAGTTTGATGGCAAGGATCCGGTAAATTGGATACGTCGGATGGAGCAATATTTTGATCTACATGGTGTACCACTGTTACAAAAGGTATGTATTGCATCTTCATATTTAGAACCGGATCAATTTTTTATGGTATAAAGGGCTTTGTTCTCGTAAAAGACTTGTTACGTGGTCAATTTTCACGGAGGAAATGATAGCACATTATGAGGATACAAAGAGCAACACCTTCTTTAGAGCAACACCACAACAATTGGAAAGAGTAAATGGCTTTGTGACATACTAGAAAGTAAAATTATGGCAACAATGAATTCTACCCCTCACATCTATGAAGATGGAAGTGTT
>APFE031437565.1:40008-55387 GCA_000404065.3 Pinus taeda
TTAATGATGTCACTTCATCCTGCAACTTTTGACATTGATCTTCCTTGTCCTTGAATAACTTCCTTACCTTGTTTCCTTCCTCTAGTTGAGCTTTTAGTTTGGTAGCTTCTTCTTTGAAGGCACGTCCCCTTTTGTTCAACATACCTTGTTGATCTCTAATTTTGTTTGTAAGCCTTTTAAATTCTACCTCTATTTGATATCTTTCTTGCTCACCCATAAGAGAAAATTCAGTTGTTTCGGTATCACTTTCATCATCTTCAAATGGATAGATAAATGTATCACCAGAGGATAAAAAAATCATACCCGATATCTCTTTTGCTTGTTCATCTTCATTTTGAAGTGATTCTAAATCTGAAGTGCTTCTTCCACATATTCCCCAATTGATTCTCCCACTGTCATAGCTCTTCTGAGATGTCTTCTTCTTCTTAGGTGCTTTCTTCTTAAGCTTCTTTCCCATTGATCTATGGATCTCCTTCAAGCGATCAAGCTTCTACCAAAGGACCTGCTCTGATACCAATTGTTGGAAATAATACTGAGAGGGTGGGGCGTGAATCAATATTATCAAATCAATAAAACTTTTTTCATTTCCATATTAAGATTCTATACGCTACTTCAGTTAAGGAAAACCGCGTGTATACGCAACTGTGTGTAATGCAACAAGTGTATATCCAGTAAGCTTATGATTCAGTTAGTTGATCCTTAATGAGTGCACTAGAATATTATTAACCATATGAACAGTAAACAGGAGCAATAAAACAAAACAGATCATCACACAAAATCAACACACATGAACACCGATATGTAAGGTGGACACCCAATGTGGGTGAAAATCACCTGCTGCAATTTGTCTCTATCTTCTTTTAATAAGAAACTTGTTTTTACAATATTTCTGTACTGATGCAATCTTATACCAGTACGTAGGCTGCTACCTGTAGAAGGCTACAACCTTCTCTCATTCTCCAACTTCTCCTGGAAGGGAGCTGCAACCCCCTTAGCTCTTGTACTAGCCGATCCTTTTACTAGTACGTAGGTGCCAGCCTACTGAATGCTCCAACCTTCACTCGTTTTCTAGTTGCAGCTAGAAGGGAGCTACCACCCCCTTAGCTCTTGTACTAGCTGATGTACTAGTACATAGGTGCCGACCTAAAAAAGGCTGCAACCTTCTCTTCCTTCCTCCAGGTACCACGTTTCATAAATTTTCAGACTGGATACTCCTGAAGCACAACACCATAATATGAAGGTCACGTTTCATCCAATTCTCATACTGGACCCATCAATATCAATGAGGCACACAATCAATCAACCCTAGCATCATCAATCTCTTAATCACCCAATACTGAATCATTGAACCCTTGTCAACACCTGCAGTCACCAGAACACAGAGAAGAAATCAAAAATCATGCATCAGAGTGCATACGATACTTGGAAGAGCTGAACCAGCGTGTATACACAACTTCACCAAAACGAACCATCGTACATGTCATTAATTACTTACTTATAACTTGCTGCACTTCCTGACTTCAGACATACCCAGATTATTACATATAGAAGGATAATATGTGTATTAACAATCAAATCTAGTCCATCAGATCACATAAATATAATTCATTATGATCCTGATCCATTATTAGATCTCATCCATCAACACTGAAGCTAAACACAATCAACCAAACTAAATATGCAGAATACTGACACCAGTAAACAGTCATTAGAACTCATCAACAACTAGAACCACCTGTAACTTCAAACATCATAGCTCATATGGTATACGCTACTTAGATGTATCTAACCTGCATATGTACGCACTTTTATCATAGTCAACCAGTGTATACATCTGTAAATATTCATTCATGATTTGCAACTATTCCAAACTTGAGTTATACCCAGATCATAATATTTACAGAACATTACATGCATTAGTATACAAATCTAGACTTAACAAGATCAAATCGTATAGAGATGATTCATTCCAAGCCATTAGATCTCGATCTATCCTTAGATCTTGTTCTCCATCAACTGCTGAGATTCCTCCTTAGCTTAGATCAAGCAAGGTATCATGAACCCATAACTTGCATGCTGGATCTCATTCTTCATTAGATATTCAAGATTTTATGAATGCCTTTTCCTAATGATATTCTTCTCCTTTTATAGTCTTAGGCCTTACTCAATACCATGGTCCAAAACCATTTAGAACCAATACTAGGGACCCAATACCTGGGTTCAACACTTCGGACGCAATACCAAGGTCCAAAACCATAGGTCTAAATACCACGGACCCAAAAATAAGCTTTCCCACATGTACGTGCTTTTCCGTGCATGAAAGTGCGTGCATACACATACGCGACTTTTGATCAGCGATCCCGTGTGTATACGCGCCTTTCTATATAGTGCACTTGCGTGTATACCCTACTTGGTATATAGCGAACCTGCGTATATACACAACTTGGTATATAGTGAACCTGCGTGTGTACACGACTTGGTATATAGTGAACCTGCGTATATACTTTTCTTTCTTCATTCCTTGTAGTCTGATCATCGATTGCTACTAACCTGCTACACTATGATCTGTCATTTGTGTGAGTTTCCATCAAGGACAACACTTGTATCATAATGCCAACAATTTCCCCCTTTGAACTTGATGGCAAAGCTAACTTGTCATATTGAGAACTATCATCGCAATGAGTTGTCATTGTTCACTACATCTGAAGTAATTTATTTGAGTTGTCCTGCATCCCATGTATTCTGTTACATCTGATATCTCTTTTGTAAATTCTAATACCATATTCATCTAGTTATATATAAGTGAGTTGTTCTTCTACGAGTGGGTTTCCATCAAGTACAACACATGCATCACAATGCCAACAATTTTGTCATTTGAATCATCTAAGAATTGTTCATTTGTGTAACATAAAGGAGGTTTCTCCCTCGAAGGGGCTTATTTCTGAGGCATTGATCTATATTTTCTATATTTTTCTGAGCTACTTTCATAATATTTGGTATCAGAGCTTTGGATTCTAGGGTTTGCTGCTCCAAACAGGAAATTGTGGCATTTTCTCTATAATGTTTTCGCTACAACATTTCAGAAGCTAAAAATAAAACCCATTTGAGACGGAATATGTCTGAACCTCGGGCCTGAATTTTAGATCTTGTATCACTATATTTTCGGAGATATAATATGAGGAAGTTAGGGTTTTTGCAAACCCCCGAATTACATTCCAAACAGGTGACCTTGGGAAAATCATCATAACTTTCACTCTAAGCATCATATTGAATTTTCGTAAGAATTTACAGAAATAGGACAGACTGTAGTTGTTTGGGTATCATTTTCAAAACCTAAGGTTGAAACAGTGACCCGCGGCACGTGATACAAGTTCTCTCTACTGAACCAGTCTATACTCAGGTCATCGTGGGAGATTTGGCATAACTCTTCATTGGAGAATCCAATTGTTACGTCCCTATACTACTAGTGTAACCATTATTGTTATTAGTACAACCCCATTATTATATTGTTGTGCCCATGTAGTCCGTATATTGTTATTATTGTGCCCCATAGAAGCCCACTATTGTTATTATTGTGCCCTTACATTATTATTGTTATGTCGGCTCTGATTATATTATGACCCCATAGACTCCTATATATAGAATGGAGGTCTTGTCATTTGTATTATCTAAGAATTGTTCATTTGTGTAATGTAAAGGAGGTTTCCCCTTGAAGAGGTTGAATTCTAAGGTGTTGATCTATCTTTTCTATCTTTTTGTGAGCTGGATTCCTAACACCAATCTTGATCATACTTGTGGGTTTAGAAAGATTACTCAGAGGGTTACCACAGGAAGATATTCCAGACCTTGGGGATCCAAAATTACAGAGATACATCAGATTCAATATCGAACTCATTCAAAGTGAAAAAAGGTGTGTAGTTTTTTTTTTTAATTTTTGCATAAGCTTGGTTTGAAAAATTAGTTTGAAGGAATTCAAAGGGCATAGTGAAGAATTACTATCAGTAATTGATGCCCCAAAGAAAGAAAATGGAAACACCTAGTAAGAAAGCTGAAAGCTCTAGCATGAATCATGAAGAAGAGGAAGAAATGCAACATGATATATCAAAATTATGAGACCAAGTGCAACAAATTTCACTCACACAAAATGTAACATAAGCTAAGATGGATGGTTTAAGGGAAGACATAGAAGCTAAGATGTATGGTGTGGAAGCTAGTATGGATGGTTTAAAGAAAGGCGTAGAAGCTAAGATGAATGACATGGAAGCTGAGATGGACGGCATGGAAGCTAATATGGATGGCATGGAAGCTAAGATGGATGATTTCAAGAAAGGCATGGAAGATTTGAAGACAGATTTGACAAAGTTTCTACAAGAAATGCTTACTAATGGCGAAAGGGTAGTAAAGGAAACTCATGATGAGAAAAAAAATAAATGTTAATCATGATCTCATAGACTCTAACATTGGATCGAAGAACCACCATGTTCCAAAGATTCATATGAGGAAGTTTGATGGAAAGGATCCTGAAACATGGATACTACAGATGGAGCAATTTTTCGATCTCCATAATGTGCAAAACACACAAAATTTATGCATTTCAAATTTATATTTGGAACCAAATCAATTTGTATGGTATCGATGGCTTTGCTCTTGTAAACAAATTGTCACTTGGGTTATTTTTACGGATGAAATGATAGCACATTATGAGAATACAAAAAGCAACACTTTTTTTAGCCAATTGATAAATCGAAAGCAAAAGGGTTCAATGATGAAGCACATTAAAGACTTCCAAAAATTGAATATAAGGGTAAGAGATATTCCAGAGGAGCATAGGATTGATGTGTTCATAGGGACTTTAAAAGATAATATCCAACATGAGGTTCACCTATGGGAACCAAATTCATTGGAGAAGGCATTCAGGGTGGCAAGAAAAATGGAAAGCAAAATTATGGCAACAAGGAAGCCTACCACTCACAATCATATAGATGGAAGTGTTTCTGCCCCTAGCCATCCACAACCTACAAGGTTAACACCACAACAATTGGAAGAAAAAAGAGCAAAAGGGTTTTGTTACAGTTGTGATAGCAAATACACTAAAGGTCATAAGTGTGCCGAGAAGAAATTATTTTACATAGATTGTGAAGAGGAGGAAGAAAAGGAACAAGAAACATCAAAAGAAGAGGATATACACCAGGAACAAACCCTAGGAAAAGAAATGAATCCGACCATATATTGTAATTCATTGGCTGGAATTACTACTCCTCAAACTATCAAGATAGAAGGGCATATCAAGAAGAAAAAGGTAATATTGTTAATTGATTCGGGAAGTACCCATAATTTTATTCATTGTAAGATAGCTAAGGAAATGAATTTCTTGCTATATCCAGCACCAGAGTGTCAAGTGATGGTTGCAAGTGCATGAACCATAAATTGCTCAGGAAAGTGCCATAATATCAAGCTATCCATGGGAGAATATGTATCGAATAGCCCAATGCTTTCCATTCCAATGGGTGGTGTTGATGTTGTACTAAAAGTCCAATGACTACAATCCTTGGGTACAATAGCCTTTAATTTTCAAGAACTTTTCATGAAATTATTTTCAGAAGGAAAGGAAGTTAAATTAAGAGGTATCGCAGGGAAACCGGGAAAGATAATTAGCTCTAACAGAATAACAAAGCTTCTAAAGAAAGAACAACGAGGCATAATTGCACGATTATGTTCACTAGAGGTTCCCACATCGAAATCATCCATTTCTCCAGATCTCCAAAAAGTCTTGGACAATCATTCCAAGGTATTTGAGACCCACAAAGGCCTCCCACCTATTCGTGATCATGATCATGCTATTAATTTGATTCCAGGAAGTGTTCCTCCAAACATCAGGCCTTATAGATATCCCTATGTCCAAAAGAGTGAAATTGAACGTATGGTTGTAGAAATGCTAGAGGCTAGGAATAATTCAACCTAGTCAAAGTTCTTTCTCTACTCCAGTAGTATTGGTTCACAAGAAGGATGGATCATGGTGCATGTGTCCAAATTATAGGGAGCTCAACAAGCTCACTATTAAAGATAAATTTCCCATTCCTATCAGTGATGAATTATTGGATGAATTGCATGGTTAAATTTACTCCACCAAGTTGGATCTTCGTTCAGGATATCATCAAATCAGAATGAAGACTGAAGACATTCCAAAAACATCATTTAGAACTATGAGGGTCATTATGAATTTTTTGTCATGCATTTTATCCTTACTAATGCACCTTCTACATTTCAAGGTTTGATGAATTCCATTTTCAAACCCTTCCTTAGAAAATTTGTGTTAGTATTTTTTGATGATATACTAATCTACAGCAAGCCTTGGAAGGATCATGTCCAACATGTTGAAATGGTGCTCAAACTATTGGAGGAGAAACAATTATATGCAAAAATCTCCAAATGTTTCTTTGGGGTACAAGAGGTGGAATATCTGGGTCATATTGTATCTCATGAAGGTGTTAAGGTAGACCCTAGCAAAATTAAAACAATTAAGGAATGGAAAATCCCCACATTCATAAAGAATCTATGAGGATTTCTCGGGTTGACAGGGTATTATCATAAGTTTGTTAAGAATTATGGAAGAATAGAAACACCTATAACAACATTATTGAAGTAAGATGCATTTTCATGGACTCCAGAAGAAACGAAGGCCTTTGAACATCTTAAAGAGGAAACGTGCCAAACACTAGTCTTAGCTACACCGAACTTCACAAAAACCTTTATTGTGGAATGTGATGCCTCAGAAAATGGAATTGGTGCTATTTTAATGCAAGAAGAAAGACCCATTGCTTTTGAAAGTCATCTAATCAAAGGAAAGTATTTACACAAAGCTATTTATGAGAAGGAAATGTTGGAAATGCTACATGCACTTAAGAAATGGTGACCCTGCCTAATGGGAAGACACTTCAAGGTAAAAACAGGTCATGATAATATTAAATACTTTTTAGAACAAAGATTATCTTCAGAAGAGTAGCAAAAATGGGTCACAAAGATGGGTTATGACTTTGAAATCATCTACAAAAAAGGGAAGCAAAATTTTGTGGCAAATGCACTCTCAAGAAAGGATGAGGATGTGGAAGCATTTCTTTGCGCTATTTCTATTATCCAACCAAATTGGATAAAAAAAACAAGGGATGAATGGAAGAATGACGAGGAAGTGTGGGCACTCATTCAAAAGATACAACAAGATCCCTGTACATCTGATACATTTAGCAAGAAAAATGATTCATTATGGTACAAGGATTAGTTATACCTATGTAAGAATTCCCAACTCAAACAAAAGATTCTTAGGGAATTGCACACCTCTCCCTTAGGAGGGTACTCAAGATTTCTAAAAACCTACCATAGGGTTAAGAAGGATTTTTTTTGGGATGGTCTTAAATCAAATATTCAAAAGTTTGTGGCGGGATGTTTGGTTTGCCAACAAAATAAAGTTGAAACAATTAAGACCCTAGGACTGTTACAACCTTTATCCATTCCAAGCCAACGTTGGGAGCAGGTTTCAATGGATTTTATCACAGGTTTACCCAAATCCAAAGGAAAGAGTGTTATGATTGTGGTAGTTGACAGACTTACAAAGTATGCACACTTCTGTGCATTATCTCATCCATTTAAAGCGAGTACAATTTCTACTACATTTATGGAAACAATTCAAAAGCTACACGGAAACCCAAAGATTATTGTAAGCAACAGAGATCCCATTTTCACTGGAAATTTTTGGATAGAATTATTTTCTTGTCTTGGTACTCAGTTAGCTCATAGCTCTTCTGATCATCCTCAATTTCATGGTCAAACTGAGATAGCAAACAAATGTTTGGAAGGATATCTTCGTTGCTTTGTATTTGATAAACAGACACAATGAGTGAAATGGTTTCCTCTGACTGAATGGTGGTATAACACTTCCTTCCATACTGCAACAAAAATGATCCCATTTATGGAACTTTATGGATATCATCCACCATCCATCACATCACTTTTAAGAGAAAATTCTAAGGTTCAAGCAGTGGAAAATCACATTGAGCATCGGCAACAAGTTCTCCAACTCTTAAAGGATAACCTCACCTTGGCGCAAAATAGAATGAAACAACAGGTAGATCAACATCACAGCGAAAGAAGTTTTAATGTAGGTGATTGGGTATTCCTATGGCTACAACCATATAAAGAAAAGTCCCTCAAGCAAGCTAAGAAAGATAATAAATTATCACCAAAGTATTATGGTCCCTACAAGGTGTTGCAAAAGATAGGTACTATGGCATACAAATTGGAGCTTCCTGCAGCTTCCCGAGTGCACCTAGTTTTCCACGTTTCATGCTTAAAGAAGATTATAGGTGACAAGCTTCCAGTTCAAACAATATTGCCAGAACTTGATGAGGAAGGAAAAATCATATTGGAACCTGAAGTAGTCAAAGAAATAAGAAATCGGCAGCTATGAAATCGATCAATTTCATAGTATCTCATCAAGTGGAAGAACTTACCTGTTGAAGATTCCACATGGGAGGATGAGAATTTTATATAGAAGCATTCATAACTACTCAATTGCTAAGTACAACACTTTTTGAAGGAGAGGGGCATGTTAGGTCCCTATAATACTAGTGATTCCCCCATTACTATTGTCATTGTATCCCTTATTGTTATTGTTGTGTCCCTATTGTCCCGATATTATTATTATTGTGCCCCATAGAATCCCACTATTGTTATTTTGTGCCTTTATATTATTATTGTTAGGTTGGATTTGATTATATTATGACCCCTTAGACTCCTATATATAGAAAGGAGGTTTTGTCATTTGAATCATCTAAGAATTGTTCATTTGTGTAATGTAAAGGAGGTTGCCCCCTCGAAGAGGATTATTTCTAAGGCATTGATCTATCTATTCTATATTTTTGTGAGCTAGTTTCATAACAGAGAACATCTGAGGTTGCACCTCGGTCTCCACCAACTCTAGAATAAAAAACAGTCTTGAGAGAGCAAGGAGAGATTTTCCTCCTTGACGATGATCTGGTGATGGATATGTACAATTTGTCATTTGATGAGTCACAACAAAGGATTGTACAAGAAAAAAGAAAGAAAGTCTTGGATGGTCACATGTCACCTGTACACATAGAGGAAAGGGTGATTGCGTTAGATGTTAGAAGATATCTAGCTGCCATGGTTGATGATTATAAGCATTGTGCAAAATCCACGAGTTCAACCGTAAGGTTATTATTAGTAGAGAATGATTGGATGTCAAGGACTTACAAGAAGCCAGGTAGAGGACAAAAAAGTCTGTAGGATTTGCTATGGCAGAGATGAGAAAATTGATACTTGCTGAACTATCGACTCTTGAGACCACCATGCAGAAAATGTATGATAGATTTGTCACCATGCATAAGGCCTCTGTCCATCTATATGGTTTTCAGTAGTAGTTTGAAAAGATTGTCCAACCTCTAAAAGACATACACATTACTATTATGCATGTAGAGTAATGGACAATGAGGTACAAGGGAGCCTCGCTTTGCTTACATATGATGAAGCCACAGGTAGAGCTAGAAAAAGAACATATTCGGATGTTGATCTAGAATTATGAGTAGCTCCCTCCACTCATCACGAGCATCGATGCTTTCTATGCATAATTGTTCAAGAGTCTGGATGTCATAGTGAGGACACACATGATCCCTTCAATCGATCCCTCACTCAAGCCATGAAGAAGAACTAAATCCTACTAGAGGTCAATAGGCAAATGGACCAGTTGATGTGAGAGGCAACCAATGATGACTTGCAATTGAGTGTAGAAAACATGCAGAAGTACATCGATGGACCAGCTACACTTACGACAATGTTGTGCATGCTCCAAGATGAGTTGGATAGAGGTTCCAGAACAATATACCCAGAAGCCATGGAAGCAAGAGTCCATTTCCAGAAAGACATCACCACAGAGCATTATGACAAGCCTTGTCTTCTCCACAATGTAGAGTGAGTAAAACTCTTTGGAGGAGCAGGTGGTAGTGACTGTAGTGTTCCACTATTCAGGTTTGTGGCTATCAATGGTGTATGTATGGATGGAACTTTCACTTAAGAATATAATTGAGCTAGCATGTTTTCATGCATATGTTGTTATTATAGTTAGACTATTCTGGTTACTTTAGCAATGTATGTTATTTAAGTTAGACATTTTTGTATG
The DNA here is from genome assembly GCA_000404065.3 of Pinus taeda. Lineage (NCBI taxonomy): Eukaryota > Viridiplantae > Streptophyta > Pinopsida > Pinales > Pinaceae > Pinus > Pinus taeda. Next base: position 50,198 of record APFE031437565.1, read on the forward strand.
AACTATTATGTATGCAATTCTATGAATCTTGTTGAAGATGTGTTGTTGTATTAACCTGACACTTTGGATTGTGGATTACTCTGCTTCTAGCCTATCATGTCATTCTGCTCATGTGTTCATTTCAGGCTTCATACTATTACATGCTTCCAAGGGACACACTTCCTTTTCCCCTTTATGTGTTAGAACACCCATGCATCTCACTTGACTCACTGCAAGGTCACACACATGCTTCCGACAAAGTTATCATACTTTCCTCTGCGCACTACTACAGTCAAGTCACTACTTTGCTGCCCACTGTTGGGACTCCTACTCCAAACGGTTTGAGGCCTAGGTGGGACTTCTTACCAGGGATATCCCTTGACATGTTGGCGGGTTAGACACCATCAACATTTCTGGTGCTAGAAGGAGGTCTAGATGACAAGTTGAGTCATCAAAGTCTATTTTGAATATTTTCACATCATTCATAACTTACATTAAAATCTCAACTCTGACGCGTTTTTCGCATGAACATTATTTCAAAGCATCGGAGGATGTCATCAATGAATTTTCAAAAATCAAGTATAATGGTGAAGGTGGAGAAACCCTGGTGAGACACAGACTTTCCTTCTTAGGCTTATGTGAAAGGAATTAAGTCCCCTTGGACGACATTGCCTATGGGTTGTTCACCTACACATTCGAAGGGTATGTTGAGCAATGGTGTCATAAATTGCTCGCAACCTCTATTCACTCATTTGATCACATGATTAGGGATTTATGCCATGATTTTTATCATTATGATAAAAAAGAAGTTAATAAAAATAATTCTGAAATTATAGAAAGCACCTGATGAATCTATTATGCAATTTTGGGATTGCTTATGTAATATTTATTTTCAAATCCTAGAAGATGAAATTGATTGGAAATTTCTCAAAGAAAGGTTTCAGTATCTTCTTCACGTATCTAAAAATAAACATGAGTTGGAATCATTTGAACCCTTTAAAATGTAAATCAGTGTTAGAGCTTCCAAATCTAAGACAGGAAAGGTTGTTGTCACAAGTGACCCTCCATCCTCTTCTCATCAAACAATTCTAGCTCGATAGGACGAGGTGGGAGAAGTTTCAAACCCATATGTTGAACTGTCACCTCCCGCCACCCCACTTGCTTTGGATGTATGCACAAATGTGGATTGCAACCTTAATGGTTGTCACATGGTCTCGTCTTCTCAACCTCCGTCCTCTAGTTCCTTTGATCTTCTGGATTATACTGCGTTGTGTTCACCTATTCCGGACTCCACATCTATTGTTCATGAGGAGCAAGTTGTCGATGGAGTTGGTGTTGAGCAGCCAACTTGTGTGGTCATTTTTAATGAGTATGTGTGGGAATCTAAAGAAGAAATTGTGGCAAAGGATTATCTCCTTATGTCTGCACCTCATCTTCTTTATCCTGACATCTTCTGTGATCTTGTCATTTCTGAGTTTTCTTTTGAAAATTCATACCCAAATTCTTCTACTTCCAATTATTCATAGGACACAGAGGATGTCAATCCATCATTTGATTGCGGAGAGGAAAAATATTTATTTCCGAATCCACCCAATCTGTCATCTTTTCTTTCTGGAAATTTAGAGGGTGAAATTTTTTGTTTCCATCAACCCCTCTGTATGATTCGTCAGATCATGAGGATGCCGATCCACATCTTGAATTTTCTGATCATGGATGTCATGATCTATTCACTCCTTCATTCAATCACGATTATGATTCACTTGTTGTTGATCTTTCTAAGCCACTAGCAGTTGGGACTGCGCAATATGTAGATCTAGCTTATAGTCCCTCACCTCTGAAGGTCTAAATTGTGTAATATTAATAAGAAGTTTCCCAGTTTGTTGCATGATTAGTCCTTGAAGTGATTTTTTATTTAGAGTTGACATTTTCATGCCATGAGTGTCCTCTCTGTCTCTAGGTACAACAGTTCTTGAGCAGCTTCTCAGCGGTACATGTAGCATGACTTCCAAGAGACCTAGATCAAAGGATGCCGTTGAGAGCAGTACCAAAGATGTAGTTTAACAGGTGTCGATGAGCTTGCTAGTATATGCAAACACACATCTGTTCATAGAGAAGGACATGAAGATTACATGGTAGGAAATTAATGACATATTTGCAGGCATCTTCAAGGAATATTTGGAAGATCGACAAGCCTATGTCGACATCCACAAGTCAAACTTGTATAGTTTTGCATGCAGGTACCCCGCCTTCCCATGTGTGGACATCATTCACTGGATTGTCTCATATACCAATCCCAAGACAATGACATTAAGCAGTGCTAGTGGAACACAAATTGCCACCTTCAGGACAAAAAACTATCATCAAATGTATCACTTACCACAGTTGGTGAACCACATGGATGCACTCTTATATACTCCCAATAAAAATGTGAATGCTAGAGACATCATGAAGCGTTGGGTAAAAGATCCATCAAAGTTCATGTCAACACTCAATTAGATATACAAGCCTAAGTCACTCAGGAAGGCCTACCAACTCTTAATCATCTTTGCATGCCACTTGTATAGTCAAGAGAGCACAGAGACCTTTCCACATAATTGGGTGGTTATCTTGGATAAGTTGGAAAATGAAGGAAGGCCATTCAAATGGTTAGATATGTTGGCTCTTTAGCGGAAAGTGCATGTGACTAATTCCCGAAATCCATCTAAGGATGAGCAAGTGATATTCTATATGTTCACGTATCTACTTGATGTAATATGTGCCCAACATCAATTTCCTGGCATGGGTTGAACATGGACACTATCAGATGATGCTATGAACATCTATTGTAAGTTTCTTTCTAAGTGAAACTACTGAGGAGTCATGGCGAGGCTATCTAACCACTTCATCACCCTAGTTTATAAGATAATATTTGAGCAGGATCCACCTTTCATGTTCCAAGAAGCAATGCAGGCATTACTTAACATTGTAGATTGGTATGCCTCACTTGGTGGAACCTTCATCAGGATGTTTGGTAGAGAGAAGCCTCTACATGTTCTACAAAGGTTTTCCACGAACAATTTTGTCATGCAAGAGGTTGCATATCACATATCCATAAGGTTATCATTAGGACTACATAGGAGGAAGAAGGCACCATGGCATGCTCTTCCCTTGCGGATTGGATTGTATGAGATCTAGAGATTGAAGGATGCGGATGCCAAGGATGAGCACTTGAAGAAGTCTAAGTTTGACACTAAGAGTTTCAATCTATATGATCCCCACTACATATGCAAGAACCACTGTGCAAAGGTGTATTATCCATGGATCCACAGACAATGTCATTGGTGAGAGGAGGACCCTTGGAGGTATTGCTACAACTCCTCCAGGCTTAATGAACCGGTCAGCATGGTTGTAGAATGGAAAGTAGCTCTACAGGTAGCAACACCGCAAGAAGCAGCAACAATAGTAGCAATGAGTAGCAAACCAATGTGGGACAAAGGTAAGAGATAGATTGTCGAGAACCTAGAGGCTGAGAAAAGCTACAAGTTCAGAGAAGGTCCTCTTGTTGAGAAAGCAGCTTTGGAAATAGAGGTGAAGAGGTGACATTGCGAAAGGAGAGTAGAACGAATGAAGAGAGAGAAGCAAAGGTTGGAGGATGGAGAGAGAAAGTTGTAGGAAACCGAGAAGAAGCAGAAAGAAGAGTAGGAGCTAAGGAAGAGAGAAAGGGAAGAGAAGCAGAAATAGGAATAGGAGGAATGACAAGGTGTAGTGACAGAGAAAATTGTGCCTATACAGGTTGAGGAGTTAGACTAGCCAACAGATGATGAAGAGGGTGAGCATGTGCAGGTTCAGGAACTTTCTCGGCATATTGAGTAGAGGGTTGAAGAAACAAACATGGAGTTGGAATAGGAGCCACATGACCAAGACACCAATCTCATGCTGAGAGAATTTGAGGTCACAAATCAATGCCCACCACCTCTAGAATCAGAACCAAACCTGAGCGAGCAAGGAGAGGTTTTCCTCCTTGATGATGATCCAGTAATGGATGTGTACAATCTTTCATTTGATGAGTCAAAACAAAGAATTGTACAAGCATGAATAAACAAGTTCTCAGATGATCATATGTCACCTGCACACATAGAGGAAAGGGTGATTATTTTAGATGTTAGAAGACATCGAACTGCCATGGCCAATGCTTCTAAGGCTTATGCAGAATCCAGGAGTTCAACTGTAAATTTCTTGTTAGCAAAGAATGATCGGATGGTAAACGACTTGCAGGAGGTAAAGCAAAGGATAGATTAATCCACATGATTCGCTATAGTAGAGATGGGAAAATTGATACTTGCTGGAATATCAACTCTTGAGACCACCATGTGGAAATTGTATGATAGATTTGTCACCATGCACAAGGCAATTGTCCATCTATATGGTTTTCAACAACTGTGCACGAAGATTTTCCAAACTCTCAAATACATACATGTTGTTATTATGCATGTAGAGGAATGGAAAATGAGGTACAAGGGAACCCCGCTTTACTTGCATAAGATGATGAAGCCGCAGGCAGAGCTAAACAAAGCACAAATTCAAATCTTCATCCGGAATTATGAGCAGCTCCCTTTGCTCATCACCAACATCGAGGCTTCTTATGCACAGTTGTTCAAGAGTCTCAATGTGATAGTGAGGACACATAGGATCCCTTTAATCAGATCCCTCACTCAAGCCATGAAGAAGAACCAAGTTATATTGAAGGTTGACAGGTACATGGAGTACTTAATGAGAGAAGCCACCAACAATGACTTGTAGATGAGAGAAGAAAACATGCATAAGTACATCGGTGGATGAACCAAACTTAGGACAATGTTGCACATGCTCCAAGATGAGTCGGACACCGTGGAGGCAAGAGTTTTTTTTCTAGAAATACATCGCCAAACAGTACTGGGACACAATAGTGCAGTACCAAGCTTGGTATCAATTTTTCATCGAAGACCATAAGGAGGATGTTTCCAAGTTGGTCTTTGATCCAGGTGGATGTTGGTGGCCACCCACCTATCCCATTTGGACCCCCACAATTGTCTCTTTCAGCTTTTTTTAGTTTCCTAAATTGTAGCACAGTTTACTATTTTTAACATTTTTTCGGGTCCTGAACTTCCGGAGCCGTTTTGAGGCCCTAAACGACGTTTTTTGGGAAATCTGGGGGCAACATGGGTCCATGGACCGATGTTTCCCTTCCCAAAG
>APFE031437565.1:59950-87264 GCA_000404065.3 Pinus taeda
GAATGTGAAGGGTTTTCCATTGTTTCTCAACAATAAATAGGCCTTCGAGCCTCATTGTAACACAGTTTGGAACAGTTTAGAGGCATGTAGCCGCACATCTCTTCTCAGAGATAAGCTACCATCGCCCTAGCTGGGGTATTTCAAATTCTGGTTGTAAGCATATTTCGGTATTTTCCATTAATGAAATGAAGCATTATTTCCGCTGCATCTTTATGTATATGGTTATCTCTGTATTTTATTGCGATCCTGTTTAAATCTGGATCAGTCTTTCCCCAAGTTTCTGAGTGACGGTGTTTGTCTTGTTAGGCTGACTCAAGCCTATTTTGTCCGACATGGGTATATGTGGAAATTGTATTATTATTTATAAATATATTGTAAGTGAAATTCCAAGTTCATAATTTGAATGTGAATTGTCACTATGTAATGTGAAGAGTCATGAGGGTAGTCAAAGAGTCAAAGGGGAATGTCAAGGGTCACCCCACCCTTTATTATATATAGAACCTCATAACTCATAGTACGGGCTTTTGGGAGCCAAGATTTTGTCCAAGAATTGCTTAGAGAAGGCTTGATGAGTATTGTGATGAGCCTTGGCTTCTCCGTAGCATAGAGCGAATACATCTCTTTGGAGGAGTAGGCATGTTGACTATAATGTTTCACCATTGGGGCTAGTGGTTGTCAATGGTGTATGTATGGATGGAACTTTCACTTAATAATATAACTAAGCCAACACATTTTTATGTGTATGTTGTTATTGTAGTTCGACTATTATGGTTACTTTAGCAATGTGTGTTATTTAACTTACACATTTGTGTATGGAATATTTTGTATGCAACTGTATGAATCTTTTTGAAGACATGTTGTATTAACCTATCACTTTGGATTGTGCACTATTTCGCTTCTGGCCCATGATGTCATTCTACTCATGTGTTCCTTTTAGGCTGTGTACTGTTACAAGATTCTAAAGGACACACTTCCTTTTCCCCTCTGTGTGTTAGAACCCCCATGCATCTCAATTTACTCGCTACAAGATCACACACTTACTTTCGACAAAGTTATCATACTTACCTCTATGCGCTATCATGGTCAAGGCACTACTTTAGTACCCATTGTTGGGACTCCTACTCCAAACAATCTAAGGTCTAGTTGGGACTTCTTATCGGGGAGATCCCTTGACATGTTGGCGGGTCCAGCACCATAAACACATTGCTAATTGTATAATGTCTCCTTGCCAATCTACAATTCTAGGAAATTGCTTAATTGCATCATTGTTCATGTATTTTTCTATGTAGTTTAGAGAATATGATTCATTATACATCATTGTGTTGCAAAAATTCTGTGTAGTTATGTTTCGTAAATAGGGAACATCATACTCATTCTTCATAAATTAGCATATTGTTTCAAAATAACTTTCACGTAAATACTCTTAAACTTGGAAAATCTCTTAACCATATGTCTTCCAATGCTTTTTTAGATCTTCATCCATCCATTTTTTGTTTCTTTGTATGTTGTTATATTTATTATAGGTTCATGTTCAGTTCCTATTTAATGCTTTTTATTACACAAGAGTAGTTCAAAATGTCTGACAATTGAATTCTCATCATGGAACAATATGTCATAACTTTCTTCGCACAAATCTCAATTAAAATGCAAATATTTTTTCATTGTTGTCTTTGACCAGAGTCTTATGGGAATTTTTAGCCAGTTCGATAACCAATTTATACAAAATATGTCCCCCGAAAGACTTCGTTCTTCCCCAAATTTAGTATTTGAAGTTGATTTTGTCATCCTTCCCAAGTAAACATCTGGACTAACTATACTATGCATATGTATTAATGCATCTATATTCAATTCACGTTCATAGGATAATATGGCTTCAACCTTCTCTTCAAGTAAACAATTACTAAAATGTTTTATTTTTCCTTCACACAATTCTATTGATGTGTATCTATAATGCAATAGAGTTTTCATACTATCAAACATGAAATCTCCTAAAATTGTTCAAACGAAATAGATTATGATGCCTTAGTATTGTATCCATACCATTCCTTTCTATAGTAAACAAATTTTTCTCCATTGATTCTTTTGTAATCATGCTTCAAACATGTTTGTTCATTGATGCTACAACAATTACGAGTCAAAAAAATATATTAATTTCAATATGAATCATTGCTCAATGATAAGCACAACATAAACAATGTACAGGAAAATGAGTAAAATGATATAGATACAACCTATTCATGTAAAACTCTTGTCTATGAACGAGATATGGAGTCACAAAACAAATGAACCACAATGTACCTGATACAAATATCATAAAATCTGTATTTGTTTCTGAAAATAGATATTGTGTATAATCTTTCTATGGAAAAGTTTCATACTTCTGCATTCACTTCCTCCCCACACATTTCTTCTCCACAATTTCGTTCCACATAATACTAATTTTTAAACAACAGAAGCCACTTATTATCAATCACTCTATAATTTATAACATGATTTCATATTTATTTAACTTCATACATTTCTTTGATTCACTATGGATACGTGTACATGATCTATTCTGTCTAATTGATCACATGCATAATAGTTCCACATGTTCACTATACATGAAAATGAGAAACATAGAGTTAGGCGCCATTGAAAATGTCGTTGATATGTATTTTACAACACATCATAGATATTAAATACAACCAAATCTTCGACAATTACACTTTCTCTTTCAATCAAGATCCCACAAAATACAACTAGAGTGACCTTCCCCCTTCAAAATGCTCTCATTTTTTTCTTCATTGAGCCATCATTGGTCTATTTTGCGGCAGAGCAACCTTACAACACATATTCGAAAAATCAATTGCATAGAGCTCTAAATCTATGAAAAATAGAGAATTTGTGTAGGACATCAAAGAATAGATGAACACACCTTTGGATTTCAATTATGCCTGAATAACATCTCTAAATATCATATGAAAGGCACCAAATTCTCAATCAAAAATTGAAGATGTATTTTGCAATATATCATAAATTTGGAAAATAGTCAATGCTCGATCGACCATGGTTTTTGCTTTTCACCAAGTGAAATTTTTCCTTACAAGCATTTGCTAATAGTTGTATGTAAAACACATATCCTTTATGCACTAGGAATAAGTGTTTCTTTTGTTAATTTTTAAACTCTTTCTCATTTAGAACTTTTGCAGATATAGCTATACGATAGAAGAATTTTCGAAGTTGAGAAAAATGTTTTTACTATCTGCAATGAAGAATGGTCAAAGTCGAAGTATGTCCAAGAGAATGAAGGTGAAAAAGTGACAGTGAGTAATCTGATGCAATACATTTGTCGAAAATGCAGAATGATGAACCTATATATTAGTAGGAAAAGCAACATAATGACAAAATGACAACTAGTTTTTTAATCATCTTGATCATTATCTAGATATATTGTTATCTATATTTTTAATTGTCTTAATGCCTTCGATGCAATATTGACAACATACAACTAGGGGAAGTGATAGTAAGAAATTCATGGGATCTTCACTCAATGAACCTATGGCATATCACTTGTGTTTGTGGCATACTAAACAATACCCTTATTTGGACTACATATTGGAAAAGACCTCTAAAAATCACAATATTTAACCCCCTATCAATACAAACCCAATACACCTTATCAACTTAAAAAATCCTACTTTCACTAGATATTGTAGGTATACATGTTTTCATTAACACTTTTTATACCTCTCTACATTTTTTCATTAACTTTGAGTTCCATCTTTTATACCTGCCAATATAAAAATCCTTTATCCCCTCTTATATGCTCAGTATATTATGTCATTTTTCCTCAATATATATCCCCCAATATGAATGCATGTGGTCTGGTATTGCTCCCCCATTGAAGCCCCCATGAAGAAATTTGACGCAACACATATCCGAATACAAATATATTACCATAATTTCTATAATAATGACAACTGAATCACAATTGGCATTATTCCTGAATAACAACTTAATCATTCTCATTGTTATCTAGATACCTTGTTATCTATTTTAGATTTTTAATCATCTTAATTCCTTTGATGCAATATTGATGATATACAACTAGTGGATGCAACAATAAGAAATCTGATGTAAATTGTATCTAAATACGAAAAATTAACCATAATTGGGAAAGGTCAAGAAGTTTCAAAGTTTTAACTCATAGTTAGGCTAATCTCTTGCAAAAAAAAGAAATAAATGCAAATGGCCACTATAACTTATTGTGTATCTAAATGATACAACCAAAAATCTTTTTGCTAGAATAAATTGGTATAATTTCCAGAGGTGGCAAGTGTATGCTCTCATTTTCCAGCTGAATTGAAAAGCCCTCACACACTTCCCACACATAAGTGTATCGATGTGGATCTACAAATATTAATGATAAAGCCAGTGTAATAATTGTATATGAAAAATGGAAAATCCTATGAATCTTTAGGATATAAAAAATCAGCCAATAGAACAAACCGAACAAAAAAACCGACAGATCAGTAGAATAGATCAGTCAGTAATGGCAACAAGGAAAGTAGTGCAACATTCACACTAGGATAGATAAAGCCACACTATTAATTCAGAGAAAAGTTAACGAAATGGTTACAATGAAGAATAGCTTATATTTTCTAATTGCACCAAAATTCTTTGAAGAGAAGCCTTGTGATTACTAGAAGGCCCTACTTGATCATAATGTTATGTGTTGACAATATGGACAAATGACGCACTTCCATCGCACCATAAGTCTTCTTGGATGATAAAGTGAAAACTTTGATCAAATTGTTATTAATGGTGATATTATATGCCCATATTCTCATCACATAACATTATAATTGATAAAAAGAACAATTTGGTCAGTGATCCACCGACAAAATGAATAATTTGGTTAGTGATCCATGAGAAAAATGAAAAATTTGGCCAATGATCCATCACATTGATTGAATGGAAGTAAGCTTTACGAAATTGAACCTTATTAATGATGAGTAGTTTCTATGTTATTTAAAAAAAAAATAGTGATGTTTCTTATTTAATTTTTATTATCAAATTCCTTATTGCAATAAATCAATGTTGCTTATTTGAAAGAAAATAGTAATATTTCTTATTTAATGCTTATTAGACTTTCTGTATCCCTAATGAAACCTTTGTGCACATTGAAATCTATCTACATAAAAATTTCCATCTAAGCACAAATGTCAATGAACACCTCTTACAGACTGATTGCAGTTTCCACACTCCAACAAAAATAATTTCTTATACACTAAAGACTTTCTTGATCAATTGATTAAAGGTTGTGCTCTCCCCATAGTGAAAACATCATTTATGGCTATCTTTATGTAAATAGGAATATATGAAAAACTACAGAGGAAATCCATTGCGTGGAGGAAACTTTCAATCTTTCATCATGTGGACTTTCACACTCCACACAATCACAAACATTCTACATAATTCATGCATGCTTGCACTCATTAACAAGTTTTTTAATCACATAATTTACAAGTTTTATTATTATTTTTTCGTGTCAACACCTATAAACAATGTTGGTACCCACTACTATGTTATTAGCTCACTTTAGGAGGAATTTCCAATGTGCGGCGAAAATTCTGCAAAATGAAATCTATCCAAAGCAAAAAACGCAGAATAGAAACTTTTATTGTAGAAAATGTGAACTAGAAAATGCCCCTGTTCTTGTGCACATTACTTATCCTCCGAAAAGTAAAAGCTTCACACAAGAAAATCTTCACAAAAGGAAACATAGAAATACTAATTCAAAATTTGTTCATAGTTAAATTAATTACATGTTGACGACATTAGTTTCCTTCTACACCCACGTTTTCTCACCCATAGACCATCCTTTGGACATCCTTTAGACAATGCATGTTTACATTGTGCAGACCCAAAAATGGTATTAATGACAAAGACAAAGGCTTAAAATCAAGGAAATTTAGATCAATGATATACTCACATTACTAGAGAGACTATGCAAACATAGAGTAAAAAAATAGAACCATAATTTGACAAGTTTATTAGTTAGTGTAATAAAAATTGAAGTTTATGAGCGCGATTTGTAAAAATTGCAAGTAATTTGATACTACTAATGAAATTGAATTAAAATAAAGAGACATAAATTTCTTCTACTATTCTATTGAAAGGAAAACATATGATAAAAATACATGCAATAACATGTAACCATCAAAACACAAGGAAAATAATTATTTTACAAGGGAATCCAACTGGGAAAAATCCCTATGCTGCTTTGCATTAATTCATATGAGAAAGAGAAATAATTACAATAACTTACTTCAACTTTGAAGCACATTGTGTAATGCAAATTTGTTCTCCTGCTTCCTAACCTACACTGGCCAACACTTAGCCAATTCAAGCCTCATCCAACCTCCTATTTCCTTTCGCAATCCTCGGGGATTTAAGCTCCTAGAAAAAAGGGAAATTCCCTATTTCCTTATGCAAATCCAAGGGGGATCAATCACTAGCTCAGTGAAATAGAATTATACACTCAGTAGTATACAATTATAAATAAAATGTGCCTTTTCCATCCATTCAACTAGGAAAATCAAATTACGTTCATGACTGGGTCTATTTTTAGTAGATTGACTAGTTAACTGAGAGATCAGTGAGCTAACAACAATCATAACTACTCAAATTACCTTCAACTGACTCAATTAATGACTAGAGCTCAGTTAACTGAGTTCAATTAACAATAACTCAACTAGACTGCTAGATCATAGAAATCAACTCATGCACAACTCTACTTCTATCCTACGAACTCTAATTTATTGAATTAATTAGTAGACGGGGCCATGTCACTCTATCTAGCTGCAATCCAAGTCATCCTGTTGATGTGGAAAATTGAATTTCTCCATTTGACTAAGGAAAAATTGAAATGAAGCCTTTTCTTGATATAATTTCAATACTCCCTCTTAGAAAGAAAAGGGTTCTACACAACCCCAATCCAGCTCCTGTAGGAATGTATTATATCAAGGCTCCCTCTCACTGTTGATGTTGCTACTGCAACAACTGCAACCAAGAAGCATCCAAAATATTGAATCAACAGTGTCTCTAACCTAAAATTGTCCCCTGAGCATCTGACTGCTACTAGTATCTGCACTGTCTACTATGAAAATTGCATTGTTGTTGATTCTACATTGTGCCTCCTACACTTCTATCGATACTACTTTTTGCTCCTCAACATCTAATTGCAACTGCCACTCAAGATATGACTACATCAACTAACATTGATCCTTCTTTTACTAAATATTGTGGTCCATTGTAGCAAGGGTAATGATCCATGAGAAGAGTATACTGCAATTGCTACTCCTCTCCTATGGATCCTTCCTAAATCTTCGAAACTCTAGGACTAAGGCTCTACACCACCCCACCTCACTCATGGAGGTATAACTACATGCATGGTGAAATATACCTCTAAATTGTAGATATTTTTCACTCTAACTCCAATCTATTTCACTTGTCTAGTAGCAACATGCTTCATAAAATATTTTCCCTTATTGAAAATCACATCATAACCTCTGTCCTCCAATATAGCTACATAAATCAAAATTTTCTTAAGCCCAAACACAAACATTACATTTATCAAGTGGATATGAGAGCCTGGCTCCCTGTAAAAGGTGAAAATACTAATTCCTTTGGTATTATACCTCCCACAATCTCCAAATTCCATCCGCAATTTGAGATCCTTCTCCTCTAGGCTACTAAAGAATTCCTTGTTTCCTTTCATATGATATGAGGCACCAGAATCTAGGTACCACTCACTCCCTCTTACTAAGCTTTCCATGCAAGCAAATAGGGTGAAATCTAATTCGAATTGAGATGCCAAAACATCCCCTCTTGCTCCTGTTGTAGACTCCTTGTTGGATTTCTTATGCAAACACTTGGTTTCATAGTTTCCATATTCATGGCAGTGAAAACATTTTATTTTGCGGAGGTTATTATTCTTTCCATTATTCTGGTTAGATTCTACCTTGCCTTGGGCCTTCACACCTTTGGAATTCTTTCCTTTTCCAACTAGAGCACAATCTTCTTCCTCATCTGTGATGGATGTGACACCATCTCTAGTGTTTCTTCTGATCTCCTCTAGCACGAAATCACACCAAATTCTTCCCAATCTGGTAGCTTGTCTCTTCCATTAACTGAATCTTAACAGATGTGCTAGGATTTTGGAAGGCCAAGGAATTCTAAGATTATAAGTTCATATTATGGCACATTTTATCCTACTCCTCCAAGTTCATAATGAACCTGAGTGAATCTAGATAGATACTGGGGAATGGTTTCATTTTTCTGCATGCGAAGGCTTTTGAGTTTATCTCTCAATGCCAATTTCCTAGCATCATTGCTTCTTTGGAAGAGATCTGTGAGAGTTTTACACATTACAAAATGAGCCTCCTTTCCATGCAAGTTTGGAACCACATGATCTCTGACACCCTCCAGAATAATCCTCTTGGCTCTTGTTGTGTCCTTTTTCCAATGAGCAAGTGCTTGTGCATATGATGCTGCTAGTTTTTGAATATTAGTTTGTGTACATTATAATACTCCATTATTAACCATGACAACTTCCATCTTGTCTTTCCAAGCAAAAAAATTTGAGATGCCCTCCAATGCATACTCCAACCTCAATACATTGAAAAACATTTTTCTACACTGAAGAGAATCTGCACTAAAAACTCTAAAAATTGAAATTTCTCTGAGAGAAGATCTAGAACAAGGTTTCTATGTAGTCTTCCAAAGCTTTGATACCATGTAGAAATTACAATAAATTTTCTAATTCTAATGAAATTGAATTGAAATCAAGAGAAATAAATTTCTTCTATTATTATGCGGAAATGAAAACACACAATAGAAACACATGCAATAATATGCAACCATCAAAACACAAGGAACACAATGATTTAATGGGGGAAGCCAACTAGGAAAAACCCCTTCGTTGCTTTGCAAAAGTTCAGATGAGAAAGAGAAACAAATTAAAATGTCTTGCTTCAACTCTAAATCACACCCTACAGTGAAATTTTTTTTTCCTGCTTCCTGACATGGTCTAGTCAACACTTAGCTAATTTAAGCCTTGGCGAACCTCTTATTTCATTGTGAAATCCTAGAGGAATTAAGCTCCTAAAAATAGGGAAATCCCCCATTTCCTTGCATAAATCCAAGGGGAATTGATCACCTTCTCAATGCAAAAGCACTATACACCCAACTATATATAATTATAAATATAAATGTGCCTTTTCCATCCACTCAACTAGGCAATTCAAATTCCATGCATGACTAAGTCTATTTTTAGCTGATTAACTAGTTTACTGAGAGATTAGTGAGTTAATGACTGTCATAACTAGTGAACTGACCTTTATTTGACTCAACTAATGACTAGAGAACAATTAACTAAGCTCAACTAACAATAACTCAACTAAATTGTTAGATCTTAACAACAAACTCATTTGCAACTCTACTTCTAGCCTACAAACTCGAATTTACTGACTTAAATAGTAGACAAGGCCATGATATATTCTAGCTAATTACAATCCAAGTCATCCTACTAGTGTGGAAAATTGAATTTCTCCATTTCACTAAGGCACAAGTCAAATGAAGCCTTTTCTTGTTTTAATTTCAACACAATTCTGGAGTTGCAGAGCAAGAGCTCAATACTTCTTTAGCTAGAGTAGTTGTTTCTCTATAATTTCCCATTGATTTTGTCTCAAAGGATGCTAAAATGATTCAATATGAAGCACAAGTCATAGACATTATGCACAATTCATCCATGCTTGCACTCATAATCAAGTTTTTTAGTCCAAAAAATCACAAAAAATACTTTTTTCTCATGTCGACGCTTATAAACATTGTTGGTCCCCACTACCATGTTATTAGCTCACTTTATGAAACATTGCAGAAGTGCGAACAATAGTGATTTTTCCACACATCCATATAATCAAATTCTTTTGCACTGAAGGCTTTGCTAATTAATTATTTAAAAATATTGTTGTTATAATGAAAGCTTTCCACTTTCGTTAGCTTTTTCTTTCCACATAGTTCTTTGACATTATTATTATTATAATATTTATTGGTAATATTTTAACTCTAAATATTGCTAAAAAGGTTACTAAACATTGTACCAAGTGTGGCAAAAACTCCACAAAATGATTTTTTCCAATGCACAAAAACCAAATAGAATATTTTATTATAGAAAACGCAAACTGGAAAATTCCCCTGTTCTTATGCACATTACCCATCCTCCACATAGTAAAAGCCCTGCACAAGGAAAGCTTCACAAATGGAAACATAGTAATACTAATTTGAAATTTGTTCATAGTTAAATTAATTACGTGTCGACGACATAAATTTCCTTTTGTACCCCCATTTTCTCTCCCATACGCTATCTTCCACACATCCTTTAGATAATGAACATTTACATTATGCAGCTCACACCTAACATTAACAACAAAGAAAAAGGCTTAAAATCAAGGAAAGTTGATCAATGATATATTTACATTGCTAAAGAAAATTTGCAAACATAGAGTCAAATCTTAGAACCATAATTCACCAAGTTTATTAGCGAGTGTAATATAGATTGAAGTTTATGGAGTTGCAGAGCAAAATATCAATACTTCTTTAGCTATAATAATCAATGCTCTAAAATTTCTCATCGATTTGGCCACAAAGCATGCTGAAATGATTTAATTTGAAGAATGAGTCCATTTCGACCTTCTAAATTAGAAAATGGCAATACTAGACTTGAAGATGGAGCGATTTCAATTGGAAAATAAAACGTTGAGTTTTCATCTAGATAATTTGGCTCACACAAAAATGCCAATGTTGAGGAGGACACTAATGAAAGAGATGATGATATCATGGCCATTGAACCAATGGTTCCTCCCCTTATGATATCAAGGATATGTAGTAATTTAGATAGCTGTTAGGTTTTTTTTTAGGTATTTTTTTGTCCTTCTTTGAGTTTTTGAACATTAAAACAAGAAATGTTGGCTAAATTTGAAAAAAAAATAAAAATCCATGTATGACATTTATCTGTATTTCTCTATTTAACTTGTTTCCTATATCGTGCGTTAAAGTAAATCCTTACTGATTTAGTTGTTGTTTTTCTCTCAGTAACTTAATTTCAAAATATTTCCGCAACTTAATTTGTACAGTTGGCTATTTTCCTTTTTGATTAACATAAGTATTTATTCATAAAATTGACATACATATACCATATTCTGCACAGTCAAAGCTCCGCACAATAGGACATAACAATAATAACATATTAACATTAATAATTTAACATTAATTTCCCTATTCACAGCTATATTTCCCGAAAATACCCTGTCCTACATACAGTAAAAGCTCCGCACAATGAAACATAATAATATTCCACGTTCCCAATATAAAAGCTCAACATAGTAAAAGTTACACACAATGAAACACAATAATATTAATTAATTTTGTTCTCCCTCACATACCCCGTCCTTCACAAAGATTCAATTCTAACATCAATGCTTATAGCGATACCACACTATAAAAGCATTCACAAAAGCCCCCATTTTCCATAGCTCTAAAATCAAAGCCCTACGAAATATCTCTCTCATGCATATTTCATCCCTCACACGGTAAAAGCTTCACATAAGGAAAGATTTTAACATTAAGTTCACTATGCACCCCCATTCTCCCCCACATACCCTATCTCCCCACATAAGAAAAACTAGTAACATTAATTTTGTCCTTGTTGAACAAAGTTCCCTATGCATTATCATTCTAAACACCTCATTTGTGGCAGTTATAAGAAACTTAGCAATAATCTCATTCCCAAAATCATGAGAAAGGTTAAGAAAGAAATTTCAAATTCTAGCCTGGATGAAAAGTTAAAGAAAAGATTAACTCCCTCTTGTGAGACCATCCCAAAAATTTATGGGTTGCCCAAGATCCATAAATAAGGTATTCCTCTTAGACCAATAGTTAATACAATTGGTTCCCCAGCCTATGAACTCACTAATTATGTTGCCAAGACCCTTAGGCCTCTTGTTAGATATACTGATTCTTTTATCAAAGATTCCCATGATTTTGTGAATCTTATAAAAAATGAGAGGGTGGACCAGGATGAAATCCTAGTAAGTTTTGACGTAGTATCCTTATTCACCAAGATTCCCCTAGATGAGGCTATTCAGGTTATAAAGGAGGTCAGTGAGCCAAAAACTGCAGGACTTGCTGAGATTTGTTTGCGGTCAACTATTTTCACTTTCCAAGGAGGATATTATGAGCTGGCATCTGGGGTGGCAATGGGATCACCCCTCTCACCAATTATGGCCAACTTATACATGGAATACTTTGAGAAGAAAGCCCTTGAATCATACCCTTTGAAGCCAACTTGGTGGAAGCGATTCGTCGATGATACCAATGTAAAATGGACTCACGGTAGGACAGAGCTTGATAAGTTTTTTGTACACCTTAACTCTATCTCTTCAAAAATAAAATTCACCATGGAGCTGGAGGAGAACATGAACATTCCATTTTTAGATCTACTTATCTTCAGAAAAGAGGATGGCTCTTTAGGTCATAAGGTATTTAGCAAATCAACTCACACAGAAAGCTATCTTCACGCCGAATCCTCCCATCATTCTTCCTAGAATTTTGGTGTTCTAATCACTCTTGCTATTAGAGCCCCTCGAATTTCTAACTCTAAACATCTAGATGAGGAAAAGAAGCATTTATCTTCAGTATTTAAGGGTATAGGCTATAAGTACAAGGAAATTAAAAATCTTTAGAGAGAGTTGAAAGGAAGGTGTTATCACAAGAACCTTAGGCTCAAAACCAACCTTAGTGTGCTAGGGTATTCATACCATATATTTGGTGGGTAACTGAGAAGATTGCAAAAATTCCGAGAAAGAAGAACATAGTTACACAATTCTCAACACCCGAAACAACTAAATAAGGAATGAGGTCAGTCAAGGATAATATTGATGGACATCAACTCAAAGGAGTTTATAAAAATAATTGTTCTTATGGCAAGAGTTACATTGGTGAAATTGGTCGTTCACTGCAAAAAAGAATAAAAGAGCATGGAGGAGATATTAAGAACAAAAGGTCTCATACTTCAGCCCTGATAGAACATTCCTCAAAAACTAAGCACCATGTTTGCTTGGAAGACACCTCAATTATCACAAGGGAGGAACAATATTATAGACGAAAGATTAGGGAGGCTCTTGAGATTATAAAGCATCCACAGAATCTCAACAAGGACAATGGTATAGAAATTAATGGAAGTTGGCTACCTTTAATCAAGCAGACCAAGACATCCAATTCGTCTCAGGTATAACAACTCAGATAATTGTTCTCCTCACTAACCTTCTAATCTTATATTATAAATAAAAGTTAAAAAAAAAAAAAATTATTATTATCTTCTTATTAATAATAATATAATAATTATTATATTATTTATAATAATAATTAATAATATTATGATAATTATTTATAATGATAATAATAAATAATTATTATGATTAGTAATGATTTATAATGATTAATTAATAATTAATTATAATAGTATCTATTAATTAATTAATTGTTTTTATTCTTTTAGAATAAATAACATTAACTTTTAAAAATAATTCTTAATTTTTTTAATAATATATAGAGTATTAATCAATTATTTAATAATGTTATAAATATATTTTATTACTATTATAATTATAATATTATTTATAAAATACGATAAAGAATAATTATTGTTTTATTAATAATTAATCATATCTTTTTTTAAAATAAAAAATAAATTTTTAATATTATAAATTATGAAAGAAAAATATGGATATTTAATTACTATTATAATTAAAAAAATAGTTTTTAACTTATTAGTCGCCGACATACATTTTCTTTAAAAAAATTTATCTTATAGCTATTTATCCTATGATTAAGCTCTTCTATTATCTTCATTTAAAATGGTCATTTTCTTTAAAAAAATTATCTTATAGCTATTTATCCTATGATTAAGCTCTTCTATTATCTTCATTCAAAATGGTCTTGATGATGGATCCTCGTTGGGATTTGAAACGTTGATAAATATTGGTTATTACTGTGGACACTCCGAAGCTTCAACAAAAAAATGAACCACAAATGTCTTAAATCCAGAATTATCATTCTTTCGCACATACCCCATCATGCGCACAGTAAAATATTGCATAACAAAACATAATAATATTCTCTATTCTCCGACACATACTTCGTTTTCTATAAACATTCCTATGATATACAATTTGGAAATTTGTAAAAATATCTCTGGACAACAAAACATTAAGTGGAGATTTGTGTAGCTCACCACCCCCTCACCCCCATCACCTATGTAAAGGACCTGCAACCACATCAATTTTGTCATCATTGAGAAAAGGAGTACCATAATAATGTGAGTGTCACTGTTAGTGTCAGAGCACTCGTAGACGGAAGAGCCACTCAAAAAATTAGTTTTTTTTTTTTTTTTTTTTTTTTTTTAAGTTTTTAAATCAATTGCGAGACACTAACCAATACCAAAAATAAAATGTTATTCACCAGAAGAATTATTTTCCCATTGGAAGTTGCTAAGCCAATAAAAATTTATAATTAATATTTCTAAAATTTAGAAAATATTTTTTTAGATATAATTACTTGGTTTAAACTTCAGCTTACAAGTTTCTAAACTAGTAAAAAACAACCCTAACTACCAATTCCACTAATCACAAAATGAAAATGAGAAACTTCGTAACTTACATTAACCAAATTAGGATAACAACTTATTTAATATTAAACCAACTCTTAGATAAATTATCATTATATATTGTCTAAATTATTATACAATCATTGGTATTTTCAAAAATTCAGATTTAACTAAATTCGAGGTTGCCTATAAGGCCACCATCGAGCGAAGAATAAAATATTTATCGGGAATTTGAATTAATGGATTCATATTCAGAAGTCAAAATTGGGCATTTGAGGTTAGTTGTGTACCAATGATATTCCACCTCGATGCTCGCTCTAATCTCGATTAGAACAACGCGGAAAATGGCAAGATTCGGCGTTTTTCGTTGGTTAACATACAATTATTGGTACTTAGTCTCCGAGCCAATGGTATTGGGAATAGTTTTCACAACTTATTATTATTATTATTCAATAAAGTAATGAATGCCCACGTTTTTTTCCCACACATGATATTGTAACCATTCCACCCTTCATTATTGAGTTACAAAGCATTAAATGTTGAGCATACTCATTATTAATATTTTAATTTAATCGATTATAATTTTCACCGAAAACAATAGAATTTTCTATATGATTTTGAGAAAATTTTGTATAATTTTTTAAAAATCTAGATTATAGTTGTCAAGTTTCAAGGTTTTGGGTGTTTATGGGTTTTTGATGGTGTTGAATTCATTTTCGGCATAAAAAATAATAAAAACTCCAAAAAATTGGATTTATTGAAGAAATTTTCACTCCATTCCAATAAAAATAAATTATCTCAACGTGATCGATAAAAAACGCATTAATGTCCTTCAACTAGATTCTCAAGTTAATGCCATTTCTAACAAAGTGGTTTTAATAGTTGATTAATAGAGGATAACTCATTAACACTAATTACATCGTAAGGTGTTCCCTCTAGGAAGAACTCCCCTGGTTCTTACATTGTACTCGTGTGCATCGTTAGATCCAAAGTTAGACGATTGAAAGTTCTTCCACCATTAGAATCCATTGCTTCAACTGTCAACTAAATCTTAATTTGTGCAACTGTTTACCTTGTTAATTTTTATTATAACTTCCCTCATTTCGTTATCCTTAATGACAGTGCCTATGGCTCTTTCTTGTTGCTCTGGCTTATAGTTGATATTTTTCTTTCTTTCACCAAAAGTTCTTTAACCGATTTAAAAGCTCTGAATAATATCTATATCGATTGTGTTAGAAGCACTGCATGTTAAAGGTTCTTTCACCAAGGGTTCTATCTTTATCAAGTGAGTTGAAAGCATTGCATTCCGAAAGTTTTTTATTATTCTGAAAATACTCATTATTATTCTGAAAAACTCCATGATAACTCTGCATTACAAGCTTTACCATAATGCAGTGAAGAGTTTTGTAACTAAAACTCTTTAAGCTTCCTCTTTGTACAACTACTTTCATGCATTTAATATGTTCTTCCAAATCTAACCTCTATTACTTCATGATCATAAAATAAGTAAGCTTAGTAATGAATGAGTAATCATAAAATAATCCATACCGAAATTTATTTTCTAGTTACTTTGCATTTTAAATAAAAATAGAGCTCAAGTTAAGAAATCATTTTCATTGTTGAAGGATTTGTTTTACGCCTTTGTGATAAAGCATCTACAAACAATCTTGAAATCCATTTTAGGTAATAAATCATTCTTCGTGACATTGTTGAAGGATTTGTTTTACGCCTTCTTGATAAAACATCTACGAACAATCTTGAAATCCATTTTAGGCAATGGTGGTCTGTGAGTTCTTATATTTATCTATCTGGTAATACATGGAATAAGAGTTTTAATAATTTGATGTCTACTTAAAACAAAGTTTGTTAATGGATTTTTTTAAGTTTGTTGTATTTAAAAATTAACGTTTCTTCTTGTTTAGATTAACTTGATTCATTATATAAATTTAAGTAATATTTAAAAAAAAAAATATTTTTTTACGTTTTCTTTTTTTTTTCATTTTTGTTTCAGCTATGTATAATTGTGATTTCATCTTATTTTGCAAAATTGTTCTCAATTATTTACAACATTGTTTGTCCTCTGATGATGAGTGTAAAATTCACCTCAAAAGTTGGACACAAAAATGATGCCCAGCTTCTTGAAAACAAATACTTATAATATGTCATCTCTGAAAACCCACACACTCAAATGAATCAAAACTAATAAATTGAAATATGAAGTGGATAAATAAATTTATAAATCAAGCACAAGAATTTGCATAAATTTTGGTGGGTAGTAACCACTATCCATTTTTTATGCAAAGACTTACTTAAATTATGGTGGGAAGTAATTAGTAGTAGATATGTTATTTAGTTAGTATAAGTTATTTTCAAATATTTTATTTTACAGTGGGAGGTAATTAATGATACATATACTATGTACTTGAGTATAAGTTATTTTCAAGTATTTTATTTTTGGATGGTTTTCTTGCAACGCTTAATGATAAAAGAACACTACACAAATATCTAAAAATCATTGATTAATATTGCAACTATATCCATAAATCATGGCATACAATATGTAAGGAATTTATCCATATGTCATTACATTGCACAAACGCTGACCTTTGGTTACTAATAATGACTACATAACCATATTTAAATTAAATTAATAAGCACATAAAAACTAATACTTACAATAAACTTGTGGTATAACAAGTTTCTTAACCATGGATATCCACACCCACTTTACCATAGATATTATTAAATTGTAAATAGGTTTTGTTACAACATCATGGACCAATAATATGGACGATGGCTTATCAATACCACATGCCGAAAAACCATAACTCATTTCGCAATAAAAAAATAAAATGTAAAATATTCTAAATATTGCATATAACATTAACTACATAGAGTGACCAGGTGTAAGTGAGAGGGAGAGAGGAATCAAGAGAGAGAGGAGGAGATGGAGGGGAAGAGAGAAAGGGAATAATAAATACATAGAGAGGTAGAGGTAGAGAGAGAGGGAGAGACAAGGGAGAGATGGAGAGAGAGGGAGAGAGTAGAGGAGGGAAGACATAGAAAAGGAGAGAAAGGGAAGAGAGAGAGGGAGACATAAAGATGGAAGGGGGGGGGAGGGGAGAGAGAGAAGGAGAGAGGGAAGAAGATAGTAACAAAATTGGAGGGTAGAGAGAGATATTGGGTGAGACAAGGGAGAAGAGGAAGAGAGAGGACTCAAGAGAGAGAGAGAGAGAAGGAGAGAGGCAGGGAGGGAGAGATGGAGTTGGGGGATGGGGGGAGAGAGAGAGTGAATAACAAAGACATAGAGAGATAAGGGTGGAGAGAGAGAGGGAGTGACAAAGGAGAGATGGAGAGAGAGTGAGTGAGAGAGGAGAGGAGGGAAGAGAGAGAGAGAGAGAGAGAGGGAGATAGTGACATAGTTAGAATATAAAGAGAGAGGGGGGGTGGTGGGAAAGAAAGAGAGAGATAAGAAGGCAAAGAGAGAGGAGGAGAGATGGAGTTGGAGGGGGAGATAGAGAGGGAAGAACAAATACATAGAGAAAGAAAGGTGGAGAGAGAGAGTGAGGGAGAGAGCAGAGTAGGAGGGAAGAGAGAGAGGGAGAGATAGATCCAGCCTAGATATGGTATATGTGTATATAAAAACCATTGGACGATAAGGCAGAGTAGGTGGCTAAAGTGCTGGATCACTTTGGGTATTTACAAAAAACATTATTAATTGTTGTATTATAGATATAGATCAGTTGATTTTTTTCTCAGAGTTATCGCATTTTTGGTTTACCTTTGATGCACTTTTTTTCAAGTTAGATTGACTTGTGATATTCCATTAAAATTTGGTTGACATGATTCATGAGGAATCTAAGTATCACTGCCACCTTAAAGAAAAAATTGTTTATATATTGTCTTAACTGAGGTCTTAAAATATTTTTTTTCTTCATATTAATTTCCATCTGACATGTCTGACTATCATATTTCGCAAGAGGAAACTAAGCAAGCATTTAGAAAGCTGTAAACACTTAGAAAACATGACTTCAATGTCATCCTTATATTTTTATCTTATAGATTGTAAAATGTTGGGTGAGGAGAGTAAATTCGCAAAGAGATCTCCCAAAAGATCTGAGAGAAATATATAATGCAAAAATATTCACCTTTGGGACTTATCAGTTGGGGGTAAGAAATTTGTTCGTTGTTATTTTTATTTGAAATGTAAAATTTCCTCATTAACAAAATGGAGTTCCACCTATTGTACTTTTTCATTAGGCCTTGAAACACATGTTATCATCGAGATCCTAGTTACAACTTTCTACTCGAGTAGTGTAGTCTGTAAGTGATATATTTGAATTCAAATCATCTATGTTGAAGCATCCCTTCTTGTCTACAAATGATGAGGCCATAATTACCAGTTGAAGATATGTAATTATAGGCTTGCAATTTTTTTCTATGTTTTCATTAGTTGTTGTCACTTGACGTTTTTGACACTTGATTTACATGTTGTTGTTGCTTGGGATTTATATGACACTACTATATTTGGGGTTAAATTTAATTTGGATTTATTTACTTGTAGGAATTTGGTTGGGCATATGCCAATAATCGACATGATACATGGGAGTAATTGTATGTCTTTTGGATTACTCCCTTCATTTGATCCATTTTTGTAGTTTGGACTTTAAGACTCATTTCTCCACCCAATTCATCAAAAAAGGAGAAGAAATGATAAGCATGTCTTCCCACAAATTATGTACCTTTTCTCTCTTCAAAATAAAAGTAGAATTAGAATATGTCCAAGGAGATTCAGCTAAAAATTGTCAAATTTGGTCTTTGGTAGACTAAATTGGGATTTCCATAACACCATGGCTGCGAAGGTGAGCATATATTTGTAATCAACTTTTTAGTTTATGCCTTCTGTTATTTATTTGATCTTAGTTCCCAACAATATTTGTCTAAATGGAAAATGGAAAAATGAATATGCATATCGTGCTAGATTGAAATCTCCAAAACGAGGTCATTCTTCTGAGTCCATGATGCTTGCTTAAAATGACACTCTATTTGGTATAGCAGTAAAACACTATCATTGTATATTTTTGCAAATTCTCTTTATCATTGTTAAAAAGAATGTACATGGGTACTTTTATTCCCTAGGGAATCCTTGTACCAACCATATTGGGCATCCTAATGATATTCTCTACCAAGGGAAATTAATGTACCTCTATGCCCATGTTTCAAACAATTTCATCCTTTTGGCACTAACACCTGCACCCACACCTATTCTTTTATCACCTTGAATGGGTCATCTATTACATTATAGGAGCATCAGTTTACATGGATTACGTTTATAAGTGCATCACTTTAGAAATTTAATATCTTAATCAACCTTGTGTTGTTTGGGGCCTAGAAGTAGGAAGGATATAGTTGCATTTATTGATTAATTTAATCATAGTAACAATCACACTAAAAAAAAATATGAAAAAAATATGTGCTTCAAGTAATGTACAAGGCACTCAGATTTGGTATATCAAAATTTACTGGCATAATATTAGTGATGCCAAAAGTTGAAAAAAAAATCCTGAGAAAATCCCTTCAAAAATCTCAAGAAGAGGTATTCAACACTTTGTTCATGAAGAAGGAGAGCAATAGAGAACTAACAACTCTCTGTTGTACCATTCAAGCTGGGTTCAAATAATCAAGCTACAAGGTAAGTGATTATCTATACCTAATATCATAGGCTATTGCTTAATACCAATCACAAAACTTAAGTAGATCCATGGAATTAGTACTATTAGCTTCCACTAAATATGTGATTATTGATACCAAGTTAAAGCTATAGCCCCCTATAGCCAAGTTAAAGTTGCAGTTACAATGCTGTTGAACATAATCCAACCATGGCGATGGGGCCAATATTGTCCAAAGTGTGTGAATAAATTGGGCATCCACTAGGCTTATGGACTATAATTGTTTATCTCTTGAAAACCTTAGCTGGAGAAAAATGATTCCTCGTCCAAAAAAGCAAGAGGGCCAACATTTATGCTGAATCTACCTAGAATTATTTTCATTTTCAAATTTATGTTCTTATTTTTTTCAAAAGTCATTTTTTTGGTTCTCAATTGCTTCATATCATGAATGGGCTATCAGCTGAAATTATTTTTCCTTCGGTTTTGATGGCCAATTTTTTTTCTTTTTTTCATGGGGATGTCTTCTTGTTTGATATTATTCAATGTGCCTCTTGAATATATTGTAGGCTAGAAAAGGCACCAATGTTTTTACTTGGTAATCCTCATTCAAATGAAAGTTTTCTTTTATGATATGAAGGGATCTGTCATGATTCACCAAGTCCATTAAGCTATTTATCTATTTCTCTCTCTCAATCACACACACACACACACACACACACACACACACACACACACACATGTGCATATGCATTTAAGCACTCTTTGTTGTTTAAACCTAATTAAATTAGCATTTTTAGTGTGATGAGATTGGTAATCGATACATTTTTCTCAAGTTCTAGAACATACATCATCGGGAGGATTTTGGATTTAATGCATTTTTCCATGTCATTTGCTTCATCATAATAATGTTTCAGAAAATTTTGTATTTTTATGGATAAAAACTGGACTTTATGTTTGATTTTGTTTGTTTATTACTCATGAATGACATAAAATATGCAGTAGTCTATTTCAATAGATGTCGTAACCCAATAAATATTGGTCCATTGCATCGTTCTTAGTGGTCATTGTAGCTTAATTTTAATGTGGATTTTTTTGGATTAGGAACCCATAAGTTTGTATCAGAATGAGAGTTGTTTTGACTCTTTGAGAATGATGACATGCAATTTTGAGTCACCAGGTGGTGCTTCTTCTTCTTCTCATAGGATATACAAGTTACAAGTAACCCCTTACAGTAGCACATGTGGACCATAAGCTCATAAACATGGGTTCTAGATGTTATTGGGTTACTCAAAGAAATCCACTTGAATTACTTCTTGTTTTATAGATTTTTTTCAACAGAGACATGGCCAATGAAAAATGAAATAATCTAGTCTTCTGCCTACTTTAGAAAACCTTTGAAATCTTCCCTACTCTGGAAAAACATATCTTGAAAATGAAAACCCATACAACATTTGAAATATTCCTTACTCTATAAAAACATACCTTGAAAACAAAACCCCATACAAAGTGTTGGATCTCATAGGTATTTTATTGCACATAGAATGCTAGCCTAAAATTCTATACTCTTTATCACAAAACTAAAATTGTGACAACATACTTGAATTGACATAAAAAATTACTCAAAATGCACATACATTATCTTGAACTCCTTCTAACAAAAACTATTATCAATTTCATTGTTAATCAAAGGTAATATGAGATTATTTGTGCTACGAAATATTTAATTTAAATCATTTACTTATGACAATTGGGAATGGTGCAGTTTCAGAGAATTTTCATAAATCCTTTCGCGTTAAGGTGTTGTGCATTACCTTCATTTTGAACATATTATCGAATATTGGCTTAATTAGAATCTCCTTGAAACATAACATATGATAAAAATTAAATGTGAGTAACGAAACAAAATTGCATAAAAAATTATAAAACACCCTCTACTATTTTCAAGGAGTGACAAATACTGAAAATAAAACACCCTTTAATAGAAATAAAATAGTTAAAATGTCCATCACGTTGTGGTAAATCTGTAACTTTTCATGTATGCCTTTTAACAACAATTAACTAATTTCAAAATATTTAAAATGCCCATTACATTATGATATACAAAGACAAATACAAAAGCATAGTTCAAAGGAACAAGGTCGATTGCATCAACAACGGTTGTCGAGACCCATAATGCCACTAACACAATGCTTCCATAGACCAATGGTATTGACTTGTTCTCAAAAGAATCAAACTACAAGCAACAATGAAATTAATAATTAAGCTACATTGTCATATGAACTATGCGGAAACAATTTTTTTTGCATTTTGCACAGGCTAAAAAATAATAGTCTTAAAAAACAAACAAGGAAAACAAATTGTTTCTTCTAATTCAAATTATTTTTAAGAATTCATGGAATTGAATGTCATATTGACATATATATTGACATAGAGATGAGAATAAAGCATCAGAATGATAAGTTATAACTTGTAGTTTAAATTTACTTGAGGATTTACTATAATACTATATTAGAAAGCACATCTTCAATGTGAAAAGATGATCCAAATATTTTGTTTCAAGTTAGTAAGCATGTCATCAAACTATGAGTCACCAGATGAAATTTCTTCAGGAGTATCTACACCCACAAGTAACACTTCAAGCTCTTCCAATACATAATTGCAATGTCTTTTGATATCATTGCTTCTTCTCTAGCCGTTAACACTCCAAACTCTTCTGATGCATTAGTTTAGTGTCTTTTGATGTCGCTACTCTAGCAAGAAAGGACGAAAGAGACATTGGACCTATAAAAAGTAAAAATACATAATTTTATGCTTGGAACAACTAAGAGCTCTAGTCAGCAAAAACTTCGTAGCACTACCAGACTCCTCTACACAATGAAATTTTTCACAAATGCAAACACAGATGCAGATTTTATGCTTTTTAGGGACCACAACAAATTATGCTATAGTTCATTGTGCGGGAGGTCTCCTGCACAAGGGCCTCCACACAATGAACTTTCTCTCTCACCGGCAATCATAATGAAATTAGGTTAGCAATCATGACTCATTGGTAACATGTTCTCTTACTGAATTTCTCTTATATGAATATATCGAGTAATGATTCCATTGGGACGTAGGGAAAGCGATGTTATAATATCAATGCAATGGAAATAATTGTAAGTTAAAAACAACGATTCTATAATGCGAAATTGAAACTTAATACCCCAAATAAATATACTCACCTCCAGCCATTGGTGCTTTCTCACAGGTGAAAACGAAAGAAGTTTCCCAAAACAGTTGAAGCACTCCTTTGAACATTTGACTATAGCTTTATAGCAGCACCCTTACTGCCAATTTGCCCGAAAAAAAAAAAAACACTGTAGCCAATCTGCCCCAAATGAACTGTGTTGAGACAGCAAGTGAGAATAGCTAACACTGTTCTAATTATCAGCGAGAGGGATTTAGTTCTTTAGCTTCTTTTTAAAAAACACGTAGCTTTAAAGAAACCGATTGTTGATTTGAAACTTTGCAATAAACATTCCCAGAAATAAGACAAAGAAATGCGGAAAATTTTTGAATGTCGATTGGTGATCCTGTTCTGTTCAAACGCAGACCACAGCAAAAGACCATATACAGGCTCACTCCTTAGATCTGAAGAAGTAAGCAACCATCCAAGACGGCTGTAGCAACAGTGCTAAAAATATAGTAACACAATCTTCCTGCAAGCAGAAAATCTGAAGGCACTTCCAAGCTCTGCTCTCTCACTTGATGGTGTAAAACTGAAGGGATTGAGATACTAGCTTGGGGACCAAACAGATGAATTTATAGCCAAGCTTCCATCAAGCTTCTAATGGCTATGTGTCAGGTGTTCCACAGATCAAGGTATAGAACTCTAGATGGAGTAATGGACCACTTCAGAAGCTCCCAACAAGAAAATTAATTAACTGCAGCTGATTTCCTTAATTTAAGGAAATCACTGCAGTTGGTTTCCATAAATTAAGGAAAGACTGCAGTTTACTGCCATAACTGTAGGCACCAGTTGGAAAAACTTTAATGGAGCTTAACATTGTCCCACTTGGTCTATACTTCCAAACTTAATGTCTCAACTTAAAACCCATTGACAATCTGTATTAAGTAATAGATACATGAATCATGGAGATAAGTCCTCTAATGACGAGTATTATCTTCCATGTATTACTATGTATTTATTCTTCTTATAATTTATGTGGCAACAATTTCTTAATGAATAAACCTTATGTTTATTCTTGGTCCTTCTTAAATGAATTTTCTCAAATCAACTTAAGGTGCACATAAATATGAGAAAAAACATCACAATAATTAAGAATTTCATTAAAATAACATTGTCCATACAATGAGAAACTACATAATGGAACCAAGTCCCATATTCATTACATGATCCTTGAATTTAAATGGTGGCATGCCCTTAGTCAAAAGATCATCAACTTAGTGTTGACGTGCTCAATGACCACTTTCTTTTCTTTAACACGTTCACTTATAGCTAAATAATCAATATTGATGTGTTTATTTTGACTCCCACTTTTGTTGTTTTTAGCCATAAAAACAACAGCTGAATTATCGCAATACATTCTCAATGGTTTAGAGATATAATCCATAATTCTAAACCCATAAATGAAACTCTTAAGCCACACACCATGTAAAGTAGCCTCAAAATAGGAGACAAACTCAGCTTCCATAGTGGAAGTGGCAATCAAGGTCTGCTTGGCACTCCTCCATGATACAACTCCACAGGCCATCATAAAAATGTATCCTGATGTTGATTTGCATGAATCAACACATCCAGCAAAGTTAGAATCTGAGTAGCCAATTACTTCCAAATTTTCTATCCGTCTATACATAAGCATGTAGTTTTTGGTTCCTTGAAGGTCCCTCATTACCTTCTTTTTAGCTCTCTAGTGGTCTAAACCTGGATCACTCTGATATCGTCCCAACATTTCCACAACAAATGCAATGTTAGGCCTTATGTAGATCTGAGCATACATTAGGCTTTTGACAGCAGAAGCATATGGAATGTTCTTCATTTGTTCCCTTTCAAAGTTGTTCTTCGGGCATTGGTTCAAATTGAACCTATCACCCTTCACAATGGGAGCTACACTTGGTGAACATTCCTTCATCCAAAATCTCTCTAAAATTTCGTTAATATAGGTTTCTCGAGACAGACCCAAGATGCCTAAAAATCTATCTCTATGGATCTTAATGCCAATGACATACGATGCCTCACCCATAGCCTTCATATCAAAATTTTTAGAAAGGAATCGTTTCACCTCATGCAGCAAACCCTTATCATTGGTTGCTAGCAAAATGTCATCCACATATAAAACAAGAAAACAGATTTTACTCCCATTGACTTTCAGATATATACATTGATCCATAATGTTTTCTAAAAAACCGAAAGAAGAAATTGCATTATGGAATTTCAAATATCATTGGTGGGATGCTTATTTTAAACCGTATAATGATTTGTTGAGCTTACATACTAATTGCTCACCATCATTAGAGGGGAATCCTGCAGGTTGTTTTATGTAAAACTCCTCCTCCACATCTCCATTGAGAAATGTTGTTTTCACATCCATTTGTTCCAAATCCAAGTCAAAATGGCTACTAATGCCATAATAACACGCAAGGAATATTTCTTAGATACAGGAGAGAAAGTCTCCATGTAGTCGATTCCTTCTTTCTGAGTGAATCCCTTAGCAACAAGTCTTGCCTTGTATCTCTCAATGTTGCTCAATGAGTCTTTCTTAGTCTTAAAGACCCATTTACATCTAATGGCTTTTGCACCATTAGGCAACTCAACAAGATCCCAGACTTTGTTACTCTTTATAGAATTCATCTCTTCCTTCATGGCATTGTACCATAATTCTTATTCTTTGCAACTCATGGCTTGTGAAAAGGACTTGAGATCATTTTTGGCTCTAATGTTATAGTCAGATTCTTGCAGATACACAACATAATCATCAAGAATTGTTGATCTCTTTGGTCTAGTAGATCTTCTTAATGATGTACCACCATCTTCCTGAGGAGTATGTGGTTCAATTGATTGTTCAAAAGTTCTAGGAAACTCTTGAACTACCTGATCTACTGGAATGTCGTTAACAACTAGTGGAACTTCAACAATTGGTTGTTCAACACTAGTTTGTACTTGAGGGGTGCTGTGAACAATAACCAATCTATCACTTGAGGTGGAAGGTTGAGATTCTCAATGATCCTTCTCAGAAACTATGTTACTGGTTTGATCGCTCCCACTAATCAAGTCATTTTCAAGAAACTTCGCATTTCTTGATTCCATAATCCTAGTCTTGTGAGATGGACAATAAAATCTGTAACCTTTAGACCTTTCAACATATTCAATGAAATACCCACTAATGGTCCTTGGGTATAGCTTCTTCTCTTGTGGATTATAAATTCTCACTTCAGACAGGCATCCCCAAACACACATATGTTTCAAACTCGGTTTCCAACCTTTCCATAATTCAAATGGCGTTCGAGGAACAACGCTGGTTGGAACTCAGTTTAATATATACACTTCCATCATAAGTGCTTCAGTCCACAAGGATTTAGGAAGATTGGAGCTACTAAGCATACTCCGCACCATGTCCAATAATGTTCTGTTTGTTCTTTCTGCTACACCATTCTGGTCGGGTGAAGCAGATGTGGTGTATTTGGCAACAATCCCATGCTCTTGAAGAAATTTTGCAAATGGCCTAGTGATCCGGATTTAAACAGGAACGCAACGAATTACAGAGATAACCATATACACAAAGATGCAACGGAAATAATACTTCATTTCATTAATGGAAAATACTGAAACATGCTTACAATCAGAAATGGAAATAAACTAGCTAGGGCGATGGTAGCTTATCTCTGAGAAGAGATGTGATCGCTACATGCCTCTGAACTATGTTACAATGAGGCTC
>APFE031437565.1:96666-115075 GCA_000404065.3 Pinus taeda
GTACATCAATTTCCCGGGGTCTTAACTTTGGCATACAATCTCCGTTTGACGCGTATGATAGCTCGTTAGAAATATCTATCCGAGAACTACCACTTTGGAAGGGAAACATCGGTCCATGCCCCCATGTTGCCCCGAGATTTCCCAAAAAACGTTGTTTAGGGCCTCAAAACGGCTCCGGAAGTTCAGGACCCGAAAAAACTGCTAAAAATAGTAAATTGTGCTACAATTACGTAAACTGAAAAACTGAAAGAGACAGTTGTGGGGGTCCAAATGGGATAGGTGGCTGGCCACCAACATCCACCTGGATCAGGGCTACATATATCAGTATGTATGATCTCTATTATGTCTGAACTCCTATTGGCACCTTTCTTTGACTTGTTGGTCTACTTTCCCTTTATGCATTCCACACAAGTTTCAAAATCAGTAAAATCCAGAGTATTAAGTATGCCTTCATTTACTAATCTTTTAATTCTTTCTATGGAGATA
This sequence comes from Pinus taeda, assembly GCA_000404065.3. Classification (NCBI taxonomy): domain Eukaryota; kingdom Viridiplantae; phylum Streptophyta; class Pinopsida; order Pinales; family Pinaceae; genus Pinus; species Pinus taeda. The sequence goes on from APFE031437565.1 coordinate 97,153, forward strand.
TGACCTAATCTCCGATGCCATAATTTAGAGGAATCCTCATTAATAACACATCTTTTAGTGCCAATATGAACATGCATTGAATCATAAGTGACATTGTTTTGTAAATTAATGCAGTAAAGACCATTAGACAAAATACCATTTCCAACACAATCAGATTTATAAAATAAACTGAAGGATATTTATGAAAAGTTCAAGGAATATCCAAAATGTACAAGTCTTGAAACTGAAATCAAGTTTCTAGAAAAATTTGGAACATAAAAGGTATTTTCTAATTCTAAAACAAAGTCACTACTTAAAGTTAAATAGCATGTTCTTATAGATTCCACATGTGAGCCCATCTTTTTTCCTGATAAGATGCTTTGCTCACTTCCCACTGGCTTCCTTAGGTTTTGAAAACCCTGTAAGGAATTCAAAATGTGAATTGTTGATCTAGAATCAATCCACCAGGTGTTAATATTGACATTAACCATATTAGATTCATAACAAACAAACCAGATTGGATTACCTTTGTTCGCAAGCCATTTTTGAAATTTGTCGCATTCCTTCTTCATGTGTCCCTTCTTTTTACAGAAGAAACACTTGGAATCCTTCTTGATATTGGCTTGGGGAGGTACTTTACCTCTCCTTTTCCGATTGGCTTGAGATTTGCCTTTTCCTCGCGTTGCCATCATTGCACTTTCTCCTAGTTCCATTACCAGTCTTTCTTCCTCTTGAACACACATGGTCAAGAGTTCATTAATTGACCATTTATCCTTATGTGTGTTGTATGAGATTTTGAAGGGTCTGTATTCGTGTGGAAGGGTGTTCACGATATAGTGCACCAAGAAGGAATCCGATATTTCAACCTCAAGTTTCGTCAATTGAGGCACAATGTCCCTCATTTGCATGATGTGCTCACATACACCTTTCACACTAGTGAGCCTTAGTGATGAGAATTTCATGATTATGGTGCTTTCTAGTGCCTTTTCTAAAGTGACAAATTGATCATCAATGGATTTTAGCAAGTCTCGGACCTTTTCACGCTGATCAACGGAAGCACGAATACCAGCTGAAATTTTAGTCTTAATGAACATCATGCTTAGGCGATTAGATCACTCCCATCGTTCATAAAGTTTTCAATTCAAGCATTATTCTTTATGATAGAATTTATCAAATTATTCACTTAATTCATAATTCTAAAGGGTATATTATGATTATAATTTGATATAAATTCTATCTTAGATTTGAACTTTATGATAAAACTATTAATTCATAATTCTTGTGGGTAAGTTATGAATAATTTGATATTTTATCCTAATTAATTATATAAATATAATAAAATTAATGTGGAATAAAATTTATTATATTTAGTATAATTTGCTACAATTAATGTCTAAATATCTTTATGTGATCCTAATCAATCATAATATATAATGTTATTTAATTAGACATGTTGTGGCTATTCTCTAATCAATCAAAATTATATGGATCACTAGACATTATTTGTTTTATCCGTGAGAATAATTATAAATTGCATAAATAAAACTATAATATTCATGCATAATCATTCAACAATGGATATCAAATACTCATCCAAAATAGCATGTATTAATTAGTCCAGAAATAATCAATTCATTCAAATTAAATATGAGCAGAGTTATAAATTTGCACAACAATTATCCGAATTGCATATAATTAAACCAAGTAAATATTATAAACATAAAAATTGAGCAAAAATTAGACATATTTCCAAATAAATGCCTTAATTCAGAAAACTATCAAAATATGGCATTGCCTTAATTCAGAAAATTATCGAAATATGACATTTAACCAAACAGAGCATGTCTATAAACACCAAGGCAGAGATAAAAAATGGTCTCATACCAAATGATAATAAAAATAACGATTTTATAATGTGAAATAAACACTTAAAAAAAACAAACTTTAATGACCAAGAAAACATACCTCCAGCCATTAATGCTTGCTCAAGAATAAAACTTTGGATTATGTGGAGAAAAGAAAAATCCAACAGAGATTTTTGGTGCAAAACAGAATCTAGAAAATAACATTCTTTTATTAAATAATAAGTTAATAACATATGAGTTTCCATAATTATCTCTGTAGTCAAATATCCAATGTAAAAACCTCGAACACCTTCGCACTATATCGTGTCTAAAAACACTCGCCAAAAACTGCAGGTAATGCGCAAGCGCTCAGAGTCGAGAATGATTTGCTTTGTTTTGCAGAAGAACGACAAAAACATATACAGGCTCTCTCCTTAGATCTGAGGAATTAGAGAAAAGGTGAATTTTCACGGAGCTTAAAACGATTATATAAAGCCAGGGTGATCAATCATTCCCAAAACCGGTTTGGCATTTCTGTTGGGAATTTTTCTGGTAAAATTCCAAAAACAAAATAAACTGAACACAGAGACAATGCTCTGTTTTTCTCCACAGGATCTTTAACACAGGGAAGTTATAACTGATTTCTAAGAAGACAGATATTTTCTCACACATAAAAAAAAACTGTGTTCGTTAATAAAAGACTGATACAAAATTCATCCTCTTTCACTAAGAGGGATTCACCAAGAAATTCAAAAGAAATTACTCTGTCTCTTTTTGAAATTTACACTGTTGTGTGTAAAATTTGTTTACATTCACTGCTGTAAAATAAAAAAAAATTCCTGTCTCTGTTGGAGAGATCAACACACCTCTGTGTGGAAATTACGCATTCACCAAAAAAAAAACTTACATGCATACTTTCATACTTTTTACCTATCATACTCCCGTGAATAGTTAAAATAATATAATTAAAAACTATATGCTATGCCCATACCTCCGTAAGTAAAAAAAACATTAAAATTAAAATCTTTTACCTACAATCTACGAACACATTTAATTTCATTTATATTTTACCGCGGTCAACCAAAAAATTTATTTTACTCCACGCAATCTCTATGCCCTGCAGACCTGTACGCAACTTTGACGTGATCGACGGTGGACAATCATCCTCACAATCGAACGATTCATAACAATATCGGGAGAGCCTTTTCAACCGAACTTTACGTCCTGATGAAAAGTGGTTTTTGAAAACGTACAGTTGATACGCGTTCAGAATTGATTGCATTAGATGAGTTTGTACGAAAACCACTTGCAGACCAAAAGTGGTCCGATAAGGTAGCGGTTTTCTGGAGCTGTTTTGGTGAATTAACATGCACGGTTCAACAGTTGAAATTATATTTTCAACACTCCCCTTTAATTTCAACTAATGGGCATTCAGTCATACCCAGACACTTCCTCAAAAATTCAAAGCTTTTCTGATCCAATGGCTTTGTCAAAATGTCTGTAACCTGTTCCTGAGTCCTGCAATGTTCTAAGACAATTTCTCCATTGCTTACCAGTTCCCTGGTGTAGCAAAACCTTGTGTCAATGTGTTTTGTTCTCTTATGAAACACTGAATTATTTGATAATGCAATAGCTGAGCTATTGTCACAAAAAATCACCATCGCTTTTGCCTGTTCTTGGCCTAAGCTCCTTAACTTCTTCTCATCCAAACTGCTTGACATGCTGCTGCTGTAGCTGCCACATATTCTGCCTCTGCTGTAGACAACACCATGATAGGTTGTTTCTTAGAAGCCCATGAAATAGCTCCTGAACCCATGTGAAAAACATAACCGGAAGTGCTTTTCTGATCATCTACACTTCCAGCCCAATCATTATGAGTGTGTCCAACTAAGTCTAAACATTCTGAGATAGTATATAAAATGCCAAACCTTTTAGTACCTTTAACATACCTCAGAATCCTTTTTGCTGCCTACCAATGTGCTTCTTTTGGCCTCTCCATGAATCTGGAAATTAAACTAACAACAAACATTACGTCAGGTCTAGTTGTAGTTAAATACATAAGGCTGCCAACTATACTCTTGTACAAGCTAGGATCAAAATCCTTGTTGTTGTCCTCTTTGCTGAGTTTTAATCCCATTACTGTGGGAGTGATTGCAGCCTTGCACTCTTGCATATTAAATCTGCCCAACACTTCATTTACATATTTTGCCTGTGAGATAAAAATTCCATTTTCATTTTGATCTACTTCTATTCCTAAGAAGTATCTCAGCAAACCCATGTCAATCATTCCAAATTCATCTTTTATGATTGTTTTGAAATTTTCAATAAGATAAACATCATTGCCTGTGAAAATAACATCATCAACATACAACACAACAATTAGCAATTTACCATCCTTTTCTTTGATGTAGACAGTGGGTTCTCCCTCACATTTGTCAAATCCATTTTCCAGTAGATAGGAGTCTATCCTACTGTACCATGCTCTTGGCGCTTGTTTCAGCCCATAAAGAGCTTTCTTCAATCTGCACACTTTGTGCTCTTGGCCTTTCTTCTCATAGCCTAGAGGTTGCTCAATATAAACCTCTTCCATTAATATTCCATTCAGGAATGCTGACTTCACATCCATTTGGTAAACTTTCCACTTTTTTTGTTCTGCTATGGATAACACTGCTCTCACGGTTTCCATTCTTGCAACCGGTGCGAAAGTTTCCTCATAATCTCTCCCATACTGCTGCTTGTATCCCTTGACAACCAGCCTTGCCTTGTGTCTTTCTATCTTGCCTTCAACATTGCACTTGGTATTATAAACCCATTTGACTCCAATGACTTCTTTACCTTTTAGTAACTCAACCAAATCCCATGTTTTGTTTCTCTCTATGACATTCATCTCCTCATCCATAGCTTCTATCCATTTCTTATCTTTGATAGAATCTTTGAAATGAATATGATCATCAACATGACAATGCAAAGCAAATAAGGAATTCATTCCTTCATTATAAATGTCACTTAAATTTTTGAATTTCTTACCTCTTTCATTCGGTGTGCAAGTGCTTGAAGATGCACTTGAACTTCCACTTTGTGGTGTGCTTGGAGAAGCACTTTCATTTCTCCTTAAGGGTGTCGATTGCTGCCCTTGTGTTGGAACTGCTGTTTGGGGATGTGTTTCAGCCATCTCCTCATCATCTTCATCATGAGACAAACAGCTTTTAACATTCACTATTTTCTCTATGCTTCCATCCCAAGCTTCCTCTTCAATGAACTGAACATCTCTGCTCACAAAGAACTTCTTGGTAGATGGGATATACAACCTATAAGCTTTGGATTCCTCACTGTATCCAATGAAAATGCATTTCTCCCTTTTGCTGTCCAACTTCCTTCTTAGCTGATCTGGAATGTGTGCATAAGCCACACATCCAAAAATTTTCATGTGGGTGACTCCTTGCTTTCTCCCACTCCATGCTTCTTCCGGCACTTTGTTCATCACTGCTTTTGTAGGACACCTGTTCAAAATATACGCTGCACAATTTACAGCTTCAGCTCAATAATCATTTGGCAAATGCTTTGCCTTCAACATGTTCCTCGCCATATCCATGATTGTCCTGTTCTTCCTTTCAGCAACTCCATTTTGCTGTGGGGTGTACCTAGCTTTGAATTGCTTATGAATTCCATTTTGTCTACAAAACCGTAGGAATTCCTTGGAGATATACTCACCTCCTCTGTCAGTTCTCAAGGCTTTGATATGCAACCCACTTTGGTTCTCTACATGTGCTTTGAAATTTCGGATTTTTTCAAACACCTCACTTTTGTTCTTAAGATAATAGACCCATGTTTTTCTAGTAAAATCATCAATGAAAGTTAGAAAATATTGGCTGCCTGCAAGTGATGGAGTTTGCATCGGTCCACATACATCTAAGTGGACAATCTCTAAGAGTTCCTTTTCCCTTATGCTTTTCCCTGATGGAAAACTTTCTCTGTGTTGTTTTCCCAATATGCAACATTCACAAAGGCTATCCGGTTTCTCTATCAATGGCAATCTTCTTACCATTCATTTTCTACTCAACAAATTAAGACCTCCAAAGTTGAGATGTCCAAATCTCAAGTGCCACAACCAATTTTCATCCTTTGGCACACTTTGGAAAGCCTCTTAGGTAACTGCTGCAATTACTTCTTTGTTTTTCAAATATGCCCTTATTCTAAGAGGGAACATCGTGTTCCTTGTCATCTTCACTTCAACAATACATCTTCTGCTGGGTGCTATATCCATGATGGTGCATACATCATTCTTAAAGAAAACATTGTACCCCTTATGGACAAGTTGTCCAATACTCAAGAGGTTACACCTCATTCCAAGGACATAGTAGACATTTGCTATGGTTTTCTTTTCACCCTTCTTTGTAAATATTTTGACTTCTCCTTTTCCCATAACAAAAATTTTGCTATCAGTCTCAAGTGTAACTTCTGATTTCATATTTTGATCTAAATTGGAAAATAGGGCTATGCTTCCTGTCATATGGTTGCTGCAACCTGAGTCTAAAAACCATATGTCTTCACTATTTGTTTCAACTATGTTACAAGCCAACAACACATTATCTTGGATGATGTTTTCTCTAGTGACATTGGCATTTGGTCTATTACCCATATCATGCTGCTTCTTCCTACATTCATTGGCATAATGCCCATATTTTTTACAGTAATAACATTGGACATTGGATTTTTCATACCTTTGTCCTTGAGCATGATGTAGTCCTCTTTTTTGCCTGTTGCCTTGGCCTTGGTTCTGATTTGGATTGATCCCTCTTCCTTGAGCATTTGCTGGGCTGTTCCTTCCACCTCTGTTTTGGCTTTTGCCTCTTCCTCTCTTGTTTCTTCTGCCTTGACCTCTTCCTCTTCCAAAGGACATCTGGGTCTTGAAGGCTTGCTCTAGAGATGAGTTTTCATTTCTACTTAACCTCTGCTCATGTGTTATCAGTGATGCATGGAGTTCATCAACTAAAAAGTTTGAGAGATCCTTTGTCTCTTCTATGGTGGTGTCAACCACATCAAACTTTGAGGGTAGGACCCTCAATAGTTTCTCCACAATTCTCCTTTCTTCAAGAACTTCTACATGAGTCCTCATCTGTGTGACCAAACCAATCACATGTGTGAAGAATGAGTCAATATTGTCTGACTCTTTCATGTTCAGATTCTCAAAATCTCTCCTGAGCATCTGTAGTTTTGTTGTCTTCACTTTCTCCATGCCTTGATAAGCTGTCTTGAGAGTTTTCCATGTTTCTTTGGATGTCTTAGCTGCTGATATCCTTGGAAACACACTCTGGTCCACTGCTTGATACAAAAATACAAGGGATTTTGAGTCCTTTTTCCTATTGCTCTTCAACAGATCTTTCTCTGCCTGAGTTAATCTATTAAACTCATTTTCATCTGCTGGTTCTTCAAAACCATTTTGAACTAATTTCCATAAATCTTGATAGGCAAATAGGGCTCTCATGGTTATTGCCCAATAGTCATAGTTTTTCCCATTGAACTGTGGGGATTGAGGATTAAACATCTCCATGCTGGTGCTAGTGCTGGCCATTCTAGCACTCTTTAACTATGCTATAAATCCTTGACTGTGTATTTAAAATACTGACTGTTTCTTTAACAGTAACACAAAAAAAAAACTTTGAAGAATACCTGAATCCTTTTTTTGAGACTTCACTTTGCTGGAGAAGATTTACTGCTGCAACAAAACTCCTCCCTTAAGCTTCTTTGACACTTTCAAAGAGCCTGGATCTGGCTCTGATACCACTGTTGGGGATTTTTCTGATAAAATCCCAAAAACAAACAATTAACTGAATACAAAGCAATGCTATGTTTTTCTCCTTAGGATCTTTTTACACAGGGAAGTAAATAAAATTTCTGAGAACATAGATTTTTCACACCAATAAAACCTTTATATTCATTAATAAAGTCTGATACATATTTCTTGCTCTTACTGTGAGGGATTCACCAAAAACTTTTCACCAAAAACAAAATTACTCTGCCTCTGTTACAAATGATTTTTACACCACTGTGTAAAATCTTCATTCACATTTTACTGCTGTAAAAAGACCTTTTACATTTACTCATTTACCACTGTAAAATGAAATTCTTACATATGCTGTAAAAATTTCTTACATAACATTCACTGTGGGGTGAAAAACCATTTCTTTACTCACACCATTTACAATGGTGTTTAAAACAATTCTTCATTTGCTCTTATTGCAGCTTCCTTCCCTTCGTTTTAACAACAAAAAAAAAATTACATCAAGCTGCTGCATATTGGCAAATTACATATTTTCAAAATACATAATGTCGATGTTCTGTTTCACACTCCTGTGTGTTTCACACTCATGTGTGTTTCACACCATGCTAGCCCTGCTCTGGTTTCGCACTGTTGTGCTACCCTTTTCATTACACATTACGATACATATTAGAATGAAGACTAAAACAAAACATATACCAAAAACCAAAAAAAAATTTAATGATAGGTTGACTTACCCATACCTATCTTTAAACTCACCATACTTCCGTGCAAACAAAAATTAAAACATTTACCAGCCATCTTACAAACAATATTAAAGTTCATTAATTACTTTTACGGCGGTCAAACAAAAAGTTCAGGCAGGTTGATGAAGATCCTTGTCCGTTGACCTGATGGGATGCAATTCGCACACCAAACTCACACAAAGCTTCCGGGGAGTGGGTGGTTTTGTGTTCGTACAAAAGACGAGTGTCAACAAGTCGGGGTGTTCGGAGGCCCTCTAACAAATACAACCTTTTGTGAAAAGCGGTGCGAAATGTAACTAGTGGTTTTGTGAAGTAGTTTTCCGGTTGCTGTTTAATGGACATTGTTCAACTGTGGGCTTCCAACAACGCACAATTGAAAGTATATTTCAACAGTAGTTTCTCTGCAAATCCAATGGTTCATTTTGGGAAGGTTAAAGCCCTGATTTTATGTGAGGAAATATTATGACTACAGTCTACATAGTTTGTAACCTGGAATCAAAATTCAAATTGAAAAATAAATAGGAGTGGATGTCATTGTAAAGTTGTATACTTGAATAACAGGATTGGATACCTTTCCAAATATCTCTACTTGATCAATAGGATTGTTAAGAGTATATATTTACGTAGAGTAATTTTTACAGTGAAGATTGCGTATATATATATAATTTCGAGTATTTGAAATAGTGTCTCTTGGTGTCCCATTTAAATTAACATGTTCTTTTATATATTTCGCCATGATATTTCCCTATTAAAACGAATCACTACATTTCTACAATATTTCGACTCTGATAACAGCTTCAACTAGAGTGAAAGCCTGCAAAATATTTTCTCTCTGCTTTGGTTAGAGCTGGTCAGAAATTTTAAATATTATTAGGAATTTAGATTTTGAATCTCACGATTTACATTTACCCATTACTACCATGACGAAAAACAAAAATTATGTTGAAAAGTATGTCCATGCCGTATTGGGAAGTTTAGTCCACTAAATCGGCCAAAAACGGCGTGAGATACCATCGGAGTTTGTGTATATCATATATTTTGGGTAGCACCCGTTTAGAATATAAGGGAACCCTCTGGAGAACTTAAGAATAGTGAATACTCACGTGTTTGAAATCGTTCGGTTTTGAATAGTGAATATCAATCTGATCACTCGAATATAGGTACTCATTGGTTATGTAGTACTTTTAAACGGAATAATTACCTCAGTTTTCTCGGATTTGCCTTCACCTGAACCTGGGTAAACACTATCGGAGAAGGTGGATTGAAATTGTAGGGTTTGAAAGAATTCTTGACGTGCTGTAAAACGACTACTTCCAAATTATACACTTCAAATTCATATTATTTATTGGGAAAAGGTAAAGGCAAGAGCTAACCAGCCTGTCTGCCATAGGGCATTAAAGGATTGGTTAACTGCATGCCCTTTAACTTTATAATGCACCCATTATTTTTCATTTATCTAGTTATGCGCGCGAGTGTGTTATAAAGTTAAAAGACATGCACCTAACCAGGCATTTAATACCCTATAATAAGTTGGTTAACCTTGCCCTGGAAAAATACCCTCCAGTCAATGTACTTTACTCTTTCCTTCCCAGATGCGTTTATCGTTATTAATGTTGAAAGTACGAATCTAAAGATGTCTGATGTCATAAAATGAACGGATCCTATTGCTAGCATTGTTGTCGAAGGTGCAGATTTATCGACATGGATCAAAGGTTTTTATGAAAGCGATATTTAAGAAATTCTGTGTATTTATTGCAGGTTGCTTTATATGGTTTTACTTGGCTACAAATGTATTTTATTTAAAATATGAATATGATTAACGATCTTGGGTTCTGCACTTTACAAATTTATTTATATATTTTAATTTATTATTAAAAAAATTAAAGTTATTTATATATTTAAATTACATTTTAATAACTAAAATAGTGTAGAGTTAGGTTTAGAGTATGTTTTAAAATTATTTTTGTTTACTTAAATATTTGTTTATGTGTAAGACCCAAAATCTAAAAATAATTAGCAGGAGTAAAAGTCTGTCTTTTATAAATAAATATCTCATAGAATAATTCTATTAATATAGATTTCCATTTTATCATATTATATGTCAATCAAATTTAATAAATAATATTCAAAAATAATATGGCTCAATAAATAATTTTAAAAAATAATAACTTTTACGGATTGTCATTCTATTATTTTGAGTTTTCCATTTTAAGTTTATATATATGTATATTATTATATGTCAAAATTAAACCGGCAATTATATCACCGTATTTGAAAAAAAATAAAATTACACATCCATTAAAGACATAACTTTTGATCTGTTCCAGAATTTATGTTTTAGGTTTCATATTGCTGTTATTTTTCCGTGGTGTTCCTTCATCCCTTTCTTCGGCTTGCTTGAAACTCCTTCCTACGTGTCTTCGAACACACGCACACTTAACTAAAGTATATCCAGATAGGCAACGTGCCAATGAATTATATTTTTAAGATCTGGAAGTTGGAACCTTCAACCATTATATTGGCTTCAATGACAGTTAGATAGATGTGCAAAGATATAGCCACTCGTAAACTCGAGGAAACAGTGTAATGCAATTTCTTGAAAACTGGCCTACAAGATCACTTGACAAATAATTCTATTCATTCAGAGGAAGAAGAACGTTAACATCTCTATAAAAGAAATTTCTATTTCTGCTGCCCATGAATGATCTGGAAATCTTTGATTTGCCAATAGTGCTACAAAAGCTATAAGGAAAAATGACATAACTATTACGTTTCTCCATGAAAGATATGGAAATCACAATAATATTATTATCGTCTATGAAATATTTGGATAACAAGTTGGAACCTTGAACCATTATGTTTCTTTCAATCACAATTACGTAGACGTGCAAAGATATAGTCTCTTGTAAACTCTAGGGGAATCTCTAGGGGAAGCAGTGATGCAATTTCTTGAAAATCGGCATACAAGATAACTTGACATATAACTCTATTCATACAGAGGAAGAAAAACGTTAATACCTCTATAAAAGAAATTCCTATTTCTGCTGCCCATGAATGATTTGGAAATCTTTAATGTGCAAATAATTGTAGGAAAGCTATAAGAAAAATTGGCATGACTATTTCTTCTCTCCACGAAAGATATGGAAATCACAATAATATTATTATCGTCTATCAAGTATTTGGATATTTAAATAATGTAGAAGAAAATGGTGTATGAAATATTTGGATATTTAACTAATGCAGAAGAAAATGGTGTATGCAGTATTTGGATATTTAGATAATATAGGAAAAAATGGTGTATATGTAGTAGAAGGCTTTTCATTAAAAGAAGAAGTGTATAATATCTTTTTGGTTTTGAAATAATAATATAAGTGGAATTCTCCATGAGCTACAATTAATTGGTGAGATTCAAGGTTGAATGTATTGGTAGTGACTGGTTTAGGGAGAGGAGGATAGGTTATAAGCTCTCAAAGATACAGTGACAATGACCATAATCAACCCCTATCACGCTAGCAAACAAACCAAAAAACAAAAACAAAACACAACCAACAATATAATTGGAATTTTATTCATTATAATTTATATTAAATTTAAAGTAGAAAAACATAGAGATGCACACACAAAGAAAAAGTTCTATTATACTCTACAAATCACACATATACATCACATATTTATGGTGCTTGTGAGATCCAACTGATTCCAAAACAAGAAGATTGGTTTATGAGAAATGATCTCAACAACTCAACCAAATCTACCTACTATAGTAAGCATTCGTTTCAAGTCCCCCTTTAACACTTGTATTATTACATAAACCACAAATAAAAAGCATATTACAACAATATAACTCGTCGCTCATGTCCATTTTGGAATTACGAAAACATTTCTCTTTCTTCATCCACTACTTCGACCTATCACTTGAACTCCATTTAACACATGCTTTCCCCAAACCATCATTTATGCAATTTGCAAGATCAACAATATTGACAACTCAGTTAGTCGGGCTTCTACGATAAAATTTGTCAATTAATGAACCATCCTATGGACCAATCACCATCTGTCGGATATTTCAATTTCGGCTATACGTCAGTTGCTAGGAAGACGGACTGAATACTGAATGTCTTCAAAAATTCACGAAACAACTTGACCTATTTCAGAAGCATGGAGCTCATATTGTAACCCGTAGTCATTGTTTAGGGGCTTTCAAGAACCAAAAACAACAAACAATAATAGTGTAAACACAACCAAACTAGTGATGTGTTCAAGTGTTTATGAGCGCAAAGAACAAATAATTCAAATTATGCAATAATGTTCATTAATTGATTCTGCACCAAATATAACTTACAACATGCATCATTGATAACTTAAAAGAATATGAGAAGATATACTTTAAACTCATCATCATTGTCATAATCGAAGAAGTGCTCAAAATGTTCTTTTAGCAAGTCTTCAAAACTGGCTATGTTAGCAAATTCTTTTAATTTTCCAATCAAGAGATCTTTGACATGAGTATTATAGTTTTGTCCATGTTTTTGGCAATAAAAATATTTGACTAAGTTACTATTTTTATGGACCCTGCCCCTTGAGAATAGCACTTGTCCACGGGGATAAATGAACAATTAATTCGGCCCACTTTTTTTCCTTCCTATCAGGCATTCATTTTTACCTTTCCACATGTTCCTGGATCTACGTCACCCCAACCTTCCTCAAGTGTGCACTCAAGGATTCGTTTCAGTATTTCCTTTATGCGATTATGTAAATACATATGCGGGTCTTTGAATCCACTGGCCTTGCTCCTATTTCCAAGCTTACGTACTTGATTTGTCCCACATGGAAGGTACATTGGGTCCTTATTAGATCGATCCCCTCCTAGGGTGTGTAAAGGTTTCCTCTTATGGGAGACGGACTTTGGGAAACAAAAATATTCTATTTAGTTGTTGATCTTAGATCCTGTCAGTTTCCGTCTTTGGTCCAGTTTCAAATGCGTGCCTAAATTTTCCTTCAAGATGATTTCAACATTCCCTTGTGGTCCCATTGACACTCCACATAACCCCAAATCCTATCTAATTGGTCAGCTTCACTTCATATGTGACGCTGGAATCTAATCAGCCTAATTTCTTCCTTATGCACTTCTCTTTCCATTTTTCAGGATGGAACTTCCAACTTGACACTATCACTTGATGGATTCTGATTAATAGAGCATGGATTCAGTCTCATGTACTCTATTAACAGAGAGACTCCTGTCAACATTTAAAAAACCTAATGGTCACTCCTCTTCCTATATACTTTAACCTGATTTGTTATGCCTTGATCTTAACACTTTTTGTATACAAGCTCCACTTAAGTCCAAACCCTCTTGTCTCTTACTCTTTTGTATTCCACTGCTTATGCTATTCCTTCGATATTTTTTGCAGCTGGCTCTTTCATATGGTTATCACCTCTGCAATGCTTCTACAATAAACCTTGGGCCCCTCTTCAATCCTTATTTGACTCATGATCAATAATCACTGTGTGGATCAATGATTAACTACTTCACTCATATAGACTATAAAAGGAATGGCTCATCCCCATTTGAAAAGGATCGAATCCCTCCTCATAGATTCCAATGTTCTTGCTCAAAACACACTCCCTCTTGAGCTTATTATAACAACCTACAATGTAATTTACATTCACTTCCACCATAACCATAATCAAAGTTGTGCACACACACAATTTCTAAACACTTGAATAGAATTTCCTCTTCATATTATATACAAATAAAGTACAGGGCCCTTATGCCCTCTTGGCCCAACTTATAATGAATTAGTCCCTTTTGTCCCTTTTGGCCCACTCAACCTCACTTCTCTCTTTTCGAAATCTCCACACTTATTTATATACATTACGTATTTTTTTGGTTACATAAATATACAAAGGGTTTATGAAACCATAATCTGGATCAGATATATTGTTTATTCAACAAATAGTTATTTCTAAATCCACATATCTTCAAATGATCTAACTAAACCTCAAATATCTCTAAATCTCTCAAATATGCTCAAGATCTCTCTTAAATAGTAGATCTCATTACAATATTCCTCATTTTCATCACTTATGTACAATTCGTCTAAAAACATAGGAAAGTACATTTAAATTAAACAATTTTAGTGAATTAGGGAGACAACTCTTTTGGTAAATGAAAAGTGCTTTGACTTGAAGGTAAGATGCTCATCATTATCCTTTGATTTAATGACTCACGTATGTGAGATATGGCTCTATGGATCATATTGAATTTTCTTGGGAGGGGTAGTGGGAAGCGTTCCTCACTCCACTTGTTATCATTGTAGCCATGTCTTGGCCCTAAAGTTGGGAACCTTCACCTTAAATCCGCATGACTACATAAAGGTTGGACCATAGATTCATTCACTCACGAGGTTGCACTAAGGGCCACACATTAGTGACATATATTTTAAGGGCATGCATTATGGCACTCATGGAACTATCGTAAAACTTTTTGAAGGGTGCAATCAACTTAACATACCTAGTATTGGCAAAGAAAAAAATACTTGAAAGGAAAGTGTTGTGAAACCCTTAATAATATGACAAGATTTCTTGAGGGGAACAATAACCTAGAAACTATATCAAGAAATGGTTATTGTTCCCCTCAATTTTACTCGCCACTCTTAGTATTGGGAATAAGACAAATACTTCAAGGAAAGGTTTGGTATCACTTACCAACCTGACACCTTTTCTATTGAGAAATAGAAAGGTAAAATTAATTTTGGGAAAATGAGACAAGATAGCTAAGATAAGGAATACATGCTAAACTGAACATAGTAAAATTTTATTTTAAAAATAGGAAAAGTTAAAAATGGCATTGTTGGGGTTAAATTAAATCAAATTTTAGAAAAATCAAATGATGAAATTTTATCTCGAGTAAATATTATAGATATTCTAAAACATGTAGGGAAACAATTCCAAATTGGAAATAATTGTAATAAAATGTCGAGTTATAATGAGCATAAAGGGGAAGGTGAACATCCAATGAAATGAGCATAAAGGGGAAGGTGAACATCCAATGAAAAGGACCAATTCATAAATTAAGAAAAATGGCATTCAAGAGAAATATGAAAAATGACATTCAACAAAAAAAAAAAAATTTTTGAAAAAGTATAGAGTTGAGATCAATCGACAACTAGAAAAAGAAAATAATATAAAATAAATTAAAAGAAAATAATAAAATAAAAAATGGTAAAGGAAAATAATAAAGTAAATAAACAATAAGCCAAGTTCAAATAAAAAAAAAAAATTGTTTTTTTTGAAATTAAAGAAAGTTAAAAGAAAATAATAATTCAATAATAAGAAGAAAGAAAGAGGATAATTGAGGATAGTATGGGGATGGAAAAAATTAGGAAAACATAAAACTCATATAAAAGAATAACAAGCCATTGAGGACATATGACATAGACCCTCATGTTGCATGATTATTGTAATGTTAAATATATTTTTATGTAAAATATACTAATGTTAAATCGAATAAGTGTGGGATCATGTGACAGTTAAAAGGTATTACAAAAGGTGCTTAACCCACATACAAGTGAAATAGATACGTAAGGAAGATTTGAGGGTGTCACACGGGAGAAATTCATGCTAAATAAAATTTGTTTGGGAACCTGCATGCACGGAAAAAAAAGACTAAGTATAGGAATGTTGTAATTTGTAGGCCACGTGAATGCTGGTGCAGGACGATTTAAGAAAAAATGGGGTTTCAATGCACAAACCTGAAAATTCTAAGAAAAAGAAGCTTCTTGTGTGTTTTGTTGGAACTACTACACCTACATGCAGACTCTCAGTTAGAGCATGCAACTGCATGCAGACTTTTAGTTAGGGCATGCAACTACATGCAACTGCATGCATACTCTTAGTTAGAGCATGCAACTACATGCAACTACTACACATCTACATGCGGACTTTTAGTTAGAGCATGGGATTGCATGCAAGATTCCTTTTGCATGATTTACTCCTTGATTTGCTCCTTCTTTAACTCCGCAACTAACTAGTTATCTCCGGAACTTGTTGTAGGTGTTGAGTCTTCTCATTGATCACCACTATAGTTCATTACCTTGGGATCTTCACCCACTATAGTTCATTACCTTGGGATCTTCACCCAGTAATGCTATATAATGAGCATTGTAACATATTTTCTAATGAATCATTCTTTTCTTCTTTCAATTTTCTTTTAATGTTTTTGCTCTGCAAAGCTGTGTGTTCAACCTTTACTAGCTAGATTCATCTGTGCAGGTTTTCTAACACATTTACAGAAATTATAGTTTTGCTATTTTCCATCAGATCTGATCTAATATGGTGTCTTGAAAATTATTGTTGATTTTCATAAATAAGTTAACGCGGTATCTGTCACATTCTACCTCTCAAAAATTCTGATCAACAGGTTGAAATGTGACAAGGCGGAAGACAGTGACAAGTTGAATAATTTACATGCTTACAACTATCCACCGAATTTTCCATGGTCAAAATCAATGTTCCATTTGTACACAATAATCTACGTGGAAAATGAACAAATCAAGGTTCTGGAAAACCACGTGTTTCGATTAGAATCTGATCTGCCACTCTTTTATGGCATGCCAGCGTGTAAATATTTCACATGAAAGGTGTGTGAACATGATCCATAACAAACTTTATTGAAAAAGTTGCTCCCCTACAAAATAAAAACCATAATACCTGGGACTTTGTAAATGCAACAGCCACATCATCCCGGTGATCGACTCCGATAAGATTTGGAGCAGACACGTGGAGGTGGGGTGACATCACCCTCTGACATTTATCGGACGATAAATGTCGGTCAGAAAAGGTCATCCGATATCCGTCCGATCGCAAGGGAAGTCTGCTCGCCGTCGGATCAAGGTCAAAACAGAGTACACTCTACAGGACATGGGAATTGCGTCAAGCTTTGTCTTTCACCAGTAAATTAACTGATGAAGTACCTTCGCCATGTTGAAAATTAAATGGCTTTCGTAGATGTAGATGAAGAATTTATTTCATCTTTGTTTTTCACGGAAGTATGGGATGTAAAAATGTATATGCCCTTTTTATGTTGCCTGTTGACCAGGTAAGTTTTCGTTGTTCTGGAGTATGGTATTTAGCGCAAGAGAGCAGCGAATGAAGACCAAGGGGAAAATGCAGCAGTGTAAATTTTTTTTGTAATGTAAGAAATGCAATGAAACACACAGCAGTGTGCAGAAGAAAAAGAACAGGGGCAGCGTGAAAGAGGATGTATGCACAGCAGTGCATAAGATATGCATCATGTTTATTATTCCGTTGACTTATGTGAAGAAATGGTGAAACGCACAGTCGGTGCAAAATGGGATTGTGCAGGAGAAAAGGCCGAGAGGTGAAAGAAGAAGACCAGGGGGGGTTTTGTATGTAAAACCATGAATTGTTTCACACAGCAGTGAAAAGGTAAAACAGTAAATCCCTGTAATTTTTTTTTTCACACAGCAGTGAATGTAAATGAAATATTTACACACAGTGGTGTAAAATTTCAAAGGAGACAGAGTAATTTTGTTAAAATGTTTTGGTGAATC